>JARFJB010001987.1:457500-742500 GCA_036346205.1 Vesta saturnalis
GTTACCATTTTAAGTAACAACATTCCTAAAACATGTGAGATACACAGCTCAAACGGACGTCATTTAAATTTTTCCATATATGCAAAAGAGCCATGAGTCATAGTCATGTTATGTTTCTCTTTACAAATTAGGTTTGTACAGTCGTTATAGCATCTAAATAATTTAACATATTTTACAATTGCAATCAAAATAAATGGATACATTCTGTTTTCAATGTTATGTTAACAACTGCAACCTTTGCGCAGTAATAAAAAGTGGTAACTTTTTTATTGAAGTTGTTATTATTTGTATCAGTTTAAATTTTAAGTTGTGAATTCTGTTACCGCTTCCATATAAAGACAAAACGCTGAATCAGCATGTATTTTCCATTATTATTTTTTGTCTACAGAAGAATTTACAAAATAATTCGTTAATTTTGACCTTAACGATTGAATAATTTTAATGCTGGTGACCACACTTGTGTAAACACAACTAGATGATACAGTGGTATGCATATTATTATTGTTATTGCATGCACTATATTAATTATTATAAACGCAAAAAAACATGACGTTATGTATTTATCAAGGTATATTTTTAGCGATTGTTTATTTTTTAATGTAAGTTACTAAAATCGCTCCCATATTGCATAATCTTTGTTAATTGCTTTGTTATTGTTATTGACACTATTTCATTTAATTTGGGGTTTGCAAAACATAAGTTATTCAACTTTTAATACCAAATTAGGTAACTAAAAGTATGTTTGTTCAAAAATCACTTAAAAATGAATCGCTCTTCAATTAGTAGAGTAGCGGATTGAATAGATAGACGATCTTTATATTATACACTAAATAATTTCTCATTGTTCAACTTTTTGGCTAACGTGATCGGTTTCAGCTGGAATGTTTATTAAAACCTCATTAGGATCAGGGTCTACATCCGTTGATCAAACTTTATTTTGCTACTTCAAGCTTTTTTGTTTACCCTATCCCACGTTACGGTAGTACCCCGTCTGCGGTGTTTTTTATATTTGAGAAATAGGGTTATTTTTAGTTTAGAATTCGTAATCACGGCTCTCCAGGCCACTCCAGAGGTAATGAAAACTCTGCATTTAATGGGTCGCACATATGCATGTCTACATGTGTAGGTCTGGCAAGTTTAAGAGAAAACCCCACCCAGCGCAACATAGAGCAGTTTTAAATAATACTTCTTCTTTCTGTACCGTATACAATTTGACGTTTTGAGCTTTTAATATTTATTGTTAGTCGCATATAGCAATTATTTATTCGTGTCCCCGCTCTTTTATTGTGCTTGTAAATGGGAAATACGCTTAACTGTGAAAATAAACAAGCCTTTTTCTAGGGATTAAAGAAAACGTTCAACATTTCATACGTGAAGGGTAGGTTAATAAATGTTTGCACTTAAGCTATGGTTACTGGAAGAAATAGCTGCCTATTTATTTTAATATTACAAGTCGAACGCATAAACTTACCTGTGAAATAGTAGAATGGGAGAAGTGCAATTGAGAAAAAAGGGAAAACTGTAGTTTTTATTTACCTCATTTAATTCAACGAATAAAGCAGAACCATTAAGGAAAGTAACAAGAAAAAGTGAGAAATTGTAGTGAAGTACGGTACGTCAAGTTTTCTTTACGACATAATGAGTTAATTAAACCAGCAATTTCAAAATATTTAGATTAACATATCCAATTAAACTTGTTTTTAATTAGGCACATGCAAATATGGAATATTTAAGTTATATTTATATGGTAGAAAATTTAACATTTATACAGATCCGAAGCTGTTAGTATATGAAAGATCTCTAGGTTAGCAAGTAGATTAAATTTAAGGTAGTGCAATTTCGCGATACACTATATAAAAGGAGAAGATAATGTTACAATACACCTTTCATCAAGTTTTAGAGTTAAAATATTTAGAATGAAGTATATTTACAATAACGGAAGGTTGAATTAGGGAGCAAAGTAGAAAGTGGAAGCAAAGAGGGAACTTCAGTAAAGATACAGAGATACTGACAGATTACCCTAATCTTAGAGGGTTACAGAAGCGATCAGAAGCTTCGAATGAAATAATAGCAGTAAGCCTACTCACACAGATAATATATCACTTTTTGATATTAATACCCCCTACCAACACAAATTAGCAGTCCTAAACTCAATGATTAATAGATTATTAAGTTTGAGATAAAACTGAATACTATTAAAAAAGTTGCCGAGGGTAATGGTTATCATTAAAAAATAGTCAACAAAATATTCACAAAAAAACAGAATATATTATCAATATTGAGTAATAACCGCTTTAATACCCACAGAAGCAGGAGATGTCATATTTTTATGCTCTATACTATACCTCAACAATATTTCTGAATCAATCCAGACAGTATTTAAAACCTGCAAATACAACATTGCTCATAAAGTAATTAACAACCTTATTAATGCTATCGGCAACAATAAAGACACCATAAATAAAATAAGATTGAATTGCCAGGATTGTAATGCTATATATGTGGGCATGACTAACCGTAACGTGAGTGTGAGGGTAATCAATAAAAACTAAGAATGTACTTAACAATAAATGTAACTTTGCTACACACATTTTAGAGTCGAAACATAATTTTAACCTCAATACTGACACAGACATTCTATATAGCTCAGACAGATACAGAAACTTAATTAATTACGAAAACCTAGAAATACATAAACATATAAAGGACATGGGAGTAACAGTGTTGAACGAGGTCGTAACCGATTACCCACGAATTTTGGCGAATGCAGTACCATCTTCACGTTGCTTACACCTAATTATTATGTTTAGCCTCCAATATTTTACCACTTTTTCTTTTTTTAAAGAATTGTTTAGAAGAGTTTTAACCTTTACAAAACTAATATTAAGTATTGGACTATTAACGTTATCTGTGTGAGGTAGCTTCATGGCTCACAGATAATTGTTTAGGTAAATTGTTAAATGTGAGATAGACAAAATTTACATGTTGTGTAAAATTGTTCTGTTTTTTGTAAAATTTGTAAGCTTTGATAATGGTCATCTTTCCGTATTATGACCGAAACATATGTCAGCATTAACATTTTATTGAATATACAATTGGATGAGAGACTAAAGGTTCATTTATATCCCAGATCAAACCACATCCAATATGAAAGCGGAATCATTGAACGGTAATAGCAGTAATTTCAAGGAATTGGAATTGGAATTTAAAAAATAAAAGTATTTTATAACTATCTAAGTTATTGTATAATACCAAGAAGAGTATTGTTTACCTAGGTGAAATTTAACATTTGCGATTATTATTAAATTAAAAACAATTTGGAAGAAGAAGCAAGAAAGTGGTCATAGATCAATTAAAACCTATAAATAATTTATATGCAGACTATGTATTAAAGATCTATGAGATTTTGGTGTATGTCATAACTAACGCGAGAAGAATGGATTGCGAAGAAGGAAGACTGTTAATAAACGACATTTACACATTACCTACAGGGTTACACGCTGGAATAAACATAAGATAAGTAAATATAAAGAATTACTATTCTTGGTAAATTTTAAATTTGGAGCTCCGACAAGTATACAAAAACTGATTAGCTACAGATTTCTTAGGAAAAAAGTAAATGATAATTGTAGTAGCATTAAGTACAAACTTGATAAGATAGTAATAAAAACTGAAGAGAACAATAAATTAGAAAAGGTCTTTGAAAATTCATGCAGTGTTTGAGGATAAATCATCAAATAGATGTATAAAAGTGTACAATAAACTTGTGAGTGTACATAACAATATGGTAAAAAGGTTTAATAAATGATCAAGTGTTAATGGTAAGTGATTAAATTGAGGTGCCAGAATATAAAGGCAAAATGTAAAAGCCTTAGAGCGAAAAAAAGGACTGGATAAGGCTTCTAGTGTGTAAATAAATCCACGCTAGGTTGCGTACAAGCGCTCTAATTTTAAAGGGAGAGGTCGCAGGTGTAGTAAAGTATTACAATCACTGAAGGTCAACAGCATTAAGCACGATAGAAAACTTAAGACATATATTAAAAATGTAATAAGGTATAAGTGAGTATACCTGTACAAAGTAATTAGTTTTAAAAAGTAAAAAAAAAATCCTAGAAGAATGGAGTCCAAATTGCTAAAACTAGGAGAAATTTCTGTTACCCAGTAAACCCACCATAACCTTCATTGGTTAAGACTTTCACGTAGGAAGTAACTTTTATTTGATTAATCTGTACTGATCCATTAAGTTAATACATATGCTTAAATTGGTCTATGTTTTGTTTTAACATTTCCAAAAGTTTTAACTTCTTGATGAACTCGATTAACTGTGCATATTGTACACCATTCCGTTATCTAGATGCAAAACATTGAGCTACCGGCGAATTAACTTGTCAGTTATTTCCACTTGCACCTACAACAGGCCAAGAAACCTCAGTAAACAAACATCGTAGACAAAAAATTATTATTAATTTGACTAAATACATAATAAAACGTTTACCTCGAGAATTATTTAAGCAAAAATGTGGATCGAAGTTACCTATGAAGGTCATGTTTAAGAAATTCGCCTTAAACAAAATGCTGTCATTTTACCCGTCTTACCGAGTAAGGTTGAACAAAAGAAACAAAAGGAGTGGGAAGCTGGGTGGTCATCGGTCGAAGAAAGTAATTTAGTTAAATATGACTACAAGAAAGTTACAAAAAAGGAAGCTGCACCATTACAAACGTTTGTGATGTATGAGCATTTTTTAATGCATCGATAAGTGTAGTGTTGACAAGGTTTGCGTTGCAGAAGGTTAATACTTATGCAAAGCCTTAATAAGCAATTAGAAATTTTTCTACATAATTACTCCTCTCCGTTAAAGGCCCAACAAGATGGTAAATATGACAATTATTTCCCGGATTAAGTCAAAACTTTAGCAAAGGTTTCCTCATAAAACTTTTATGTGGACTAATAAAATCAGGAGTACCTACAGCACTACTTGTCAATACTTTAAAAACCAACTTTAGGACAACTCTTTTAAAAACCCTTCCATTTTAAGTAAGCTATTTCTGTAAAAGCTATTTATAGGAAACTAAAAGAACTTATGGAATTTATTTTATTCACTGAAAAATATGATGTAAACGATAATTAAAATTCAAATTTATGCGTCATTTTGTTAATAATTTTAACAGGATTATGAATTACTTTACATAAACATTCTTAAATTATATTATAAAGAGACCCTCCTCTCCTCTCCCTCCTCCCTCTCCCTCTCCTCTCCCTCTCCTCTCCTCTCCTCTCCCTCTCCCTCTCCTCTCCTCTCCCTCTCCTCTCCTCTCCTCTCCCTCTCCTCTCCTCTCCTCTCCCTCTCCCTCTCCCTCTCCCTCTCCCTCTCCTCTCCTCTCCCTCTCCTCTCTCCTCTCCCTCTCCTCTCCTCTCCTCTCCTCTCTCTCCCTCTCTCCCTCCCTCTCCTCTCCCTCCTCCTCTCTCTCCTCTCCCTCTCCTCTCCCTCTCCCTCTCCCTCCCTCTCCTCTCCCTCTCCCTCTCCCTCCTCCCTCTCCCTCCCTCTCCTCTCCCTCCTCTCCTCTCCTCTCCTCTCTCTCTCTCCTCCTCTCTCCCTCTCCTCTCCTCTCCTCTCCCTCTCCTCACCCATCCCCCCCGCACCACCTCTCAACGCCACGCACACACGCAGCGCAACGCAGCCAGCGCAGACGACGCAGCACGCACAACGCAGACCAACGCAACACGCCAGACGCAGCGCAAACGCAGACGCAGACGCAGACGCAGACGCAGACGCAGACGCAGACGCAAGACGCAGCGCAGACGCAGACGCAGACAGCCAGACGCAGACGCAGACGCAGACGCAGACGCAGACGCAGACGCAGACGCAGACGCAGACGCAGACGCAGACGCAGACGCAGACAGACGCAGACGCAGACGCAGACGCAGACCAGACGCAGACGCAGACGCAGACGCAGACCAGACAGACGCAACCAGACGCAGACGCAGACGCAGACAGACGACGCAGTACGCAACCAGACAGACGCAGGCAGACAAGACGCAGACACAGACACGCAGACACAGGACAAGCAGACACAGACACAGACATAGACAACAACACAGACCTAGACACAGACACAAACACAGGCCCATACACAGACACAGACACAGACACAGGTTCAGACACAGACACAGGTTCAGACACAGACACAGGTTCAGACACAGACACAGGTTCAGACACAGACACAGACACAGACACAGGCACAGACATAGACACAGACATAGACACCGACACAGACACCGACACTGACACGGACACGGACACGTACACGGACACGAACAGGGGCACGAATACGGACACGGACACGGACGCAGACACAGACACAGACACAACACACACACACACACACACACACACACACACACACACACACACAGACACAGACACAGACACAGACACAGACACAGACACAGACACAGACACAGACACAGACACAGACACAGACACAGACACAGACACAGACACAGACACAGACACAGACGCAGACTCAGACGCAGACGCCGACGCCGACACCGACACCGACACGGACATGGACACGGACACGTACACGTACACGTACACTGACACGGGCACAGACAGATGTAATTGTAATATGTGCAGCTTGACTTTATTAATAACTTTTTCGTTTTTTCTTTATCGAACTCTGGGAGTATAAGTTGATCACCCTGTATGTATGTGTAGGTTGTAAGGTAGAAATTAAATTAAAATTATACTATTTCTTTTAAGTTTGCTTCTAGGTGTGTGTTAACCTCTGTATGTCATGAAGTTTTAAACGTCTGTTTAACACAGATTATTATTTTTGCGTTTACAATGTTGCCTATTTTCCGTAATGAACTTCTGATAAAAAAGGTTAAATAATTATAATTAGCCTAAAAGAAATTATTTCATTTCTTTTAATTTCCATTTTGTGCGTTCGAAGGTCGTGTAGCGTTCCACACCAGATATTTTTATTATTTAAGATAAAATATATCTTCTAATCACGTCGTTTATGTTACACTTGATTCTTTTTGAGTTGCGGTCGATGTTATTGGGAACTGTCTATGACGCCTTCTTATTAAAATGTTTTTATCAAATTTCAGGAAATAATTTGGATGTCAATCATCTACAGAGGATCTGCACATAATGTTAGTTAATTAATACCCCACGGCTTTAACGGCAATTTTCGTGATAATCTAAAACTTACCATTAGTAGTAATATTCATTTTAACATTTGTATTGAAACGAAGCGCTTTTGCCAAAAAGATGACATTTTGTAACTAAATTACAAAAACTTTTTTTAATAACGCTTAAACATCGATACTGGACTAAAATATCCAAGTGTTGGAATTAAAGCACTTTTTTGAATTGATTTAAGATAAGGTCGTTATTATGTATAGTTTGTATCGTTCTTTATGGGGTGTTGTATTTTGAATATTTAATTCTACGAATACTGATGTATCATTTGGAGATCGAAAGCTTGCTAAGCAGTAGACAACGTCGTAAATGTCTACAACTGTAGATGTATCATTGATCTCATCACTTAATTCCTCTTTCAGTCGGTATTAATTTTGATTGTATGAACATTATCCGAAACTACAGTTGCCGTACGTCTGAAACAGCAGTCCGTACTAACCAGGAAGCAGTTCTTGGTTGAAGCAAATCGACAGCGCCATCTAACTGCCAAAGCCGCTGGTCACCGACTTTTATACAATATCTAAATTGTTCTTTATACATTTTGTAAAATTATTTTATTTCATACTACTGTACTGTAATACTGGATTTTAGGGTAGAGTGTGGTCGATAGTAAAACACGTTTTTACGGTAGGGTAGGATTTTTACGGAACTCAATCCAAAACTGGATTTATTGAATTCATAAACTTCTTCTCGGGTGAGAACTTGTGCTTGTTTAGCCTGGTGACCAACTGAATGATGTTTAAAAAATGGTTTCAATCTTGCAAATATTGAAATATCAATATTCTCAAAGACAAGCAGCATTGATTTTACTATCGAATGTTTGCTCCACAAAGAAGAACCGCAATATTTTTTTGACTCTAAATGGAACGAATTGTACTAAAACTATGTATTTATGAATTGTAAACAAACAACCTTTACCAATACAGGAAAATAGTTAAAAGCCAAAACGTATCGTTTCAGACTTAATAATACAGTTTGTATGGAGTGATTTAAGCACAATTTATTCATTTGTATACTTACGTAATTATCTTTGATTGATTTTAAAATAAAAGTAAAGCTTTCAATTGAACTTTGATTTCAAGTTGGGAGAAGTTGGTCATGTGTTGAGTTCAATGAAATGAATAACAATACGATTAGTTGAAATAACCATATTGCCACGGAACATTTTGTTGACCAGCAGCAGTCACCCGATCGAGATTTGGTGTCGGGTTGCTTTCTACAATTGCGGACGCAGAATAATCACTGAACATGATTACAAGGATATGCTACATACAATCTAATAACACCATAAAGTCTAGTGACATATATTTTTGTTAAGGTATACAATAAACGTTAGAGTTCATTAAGTTATTTTGATATTACACTATTTTCCAAAAAATTCAGACTCTCCCAAAATTCTATTGGTGTAAACTTATTATTTTCTACCATTTTAACGTCATCTACGTCCTGGATGAATAAATAGTTGAAATTCTTAGTTGTCAGACTCTCCCAGTTTATTCCATTTGCGATTGGTTTGCTACAAGTAAACAACACTACAGTTAAAAATATACAATTTAAAACGTATATTTACCCATCTTTTGCAAATGACGTTATAAAATCAAGAAGTAAGTCTTTCATGTACTTATTGGTTTCTGAAAGTTTTTCTCCGGGAAACATTGTTAAGTCATGCAATAAAAAAGCATCATCCCCGTGAGCTACACCTACAAGGAGCAACTCGATCAAACCTAACTCAGCATCAAAATCTTAGAACGTACCTTCTACACCCACTTTTAATAATTTCGCTAAGCTCAGTGATCCTTGTTTAAAATCATACATTCCAACATACACTGGAGACTTAGCTACTTTTGCTTGCATTCGAACGGCCGTTTCAAAACCTACATAAAAATTTCGATCTCCACATGCCTAAACAAACAATGTATTATATTGGATAACGTTAGTAATGTGCCATACCTTAATGAAAGAATGAAGATTATGTTCTGAAATATTATTATTTTGAAAGTAAAATTTTTTAATTTTATGTGCAATTTCTGTCTTAGTAGTCGATGGAGTAACATATTCGTAATCAAACAAGTACTCTGCCATCTGGTCCCACTCTCTATTAAGATTACCGTACCCACCTTTTACATCTATAACCTTTCTAATTTAAATACGTGCCAATTAAACAAATAACATACACAAAGCGCCAATTAATCCTTCATCTTTTGCAACCCATGTCAACCAAGGGACGTCGTTTATTTCCCCGTCTGACAATTGTCTATGCGGATGTTTTGTTATAAATGCAGACTCTGACATTACCTCCACAACTGGTGCAAATTGTGCAATTGGAAATTGGTCAAAAACATAAAAATCATTTGTTTTTGCAACTAATTGATCGACTGCTACTTTTTTTAAACAATTCACAAGGACTTGAATATTAGAGTCTTGACAGTTTAGTGAAGTGGCAAGTTTTTTAGTTTTTTCTAGTGCAGCTTCTTGGAGTGCCCAAGGCATTAGTGCAGTTCCACTTTGCGATATACCTCTTTGGAATAATCCTATAATCAAAATTTGGCACATCTACTTTAACACACTCTAATTTACCTTTAGATTGCGGAGAGAAATAATGGTAATGAACCGAAGAACCACCAGCCGATAAACCCATTAGGGTAACGGATTTGGGATTGCCACCAAAATTCTTTATATGCTCTTGAACCCATTTAAGTGCAAGTTGTTGATCTTTAAGTCCATTATTTCCAGGTACAACGGTGTCCTCGGTACTTAAAAAACCTGAAATGTATGGTTACAGATTCTGCGATAAATTTTATATTAATTATCTACCTAATAAACCAAGACGATAATTTAAATTGACGTAAATAATTTCACGATCCATTACGTAAGAGGGCCCTCCATTAAATGCACTTCCAATCATAAATCCGCCTCCATGTATATAGACTATTACGTCAAAGTTATCATTTGTGGATGGTTGACTTTTGGGAACGTATACGTTAAGGTACAAGCAATCTTCAGAATCTAAACAAAATAGGTCTTTTAAAAGTTCAAAAATAGTAGAAGTGATATTACCATTTCCATCAGTTGAGGAGATGAAATTTTGTATTTGTGTGCATAAATAATATGATCTGTTTGCGTTTAAAACACCATTCCAAGCTTTTACAGGTTTGGGTGCCTAGAAAAGAAATATTTAGGCGTAATGTTACGATATATATTTGTATTTGTGTTTCTGAGCCGAGATCTAGACACAAACGGAAATGTCAGGCATCTCTATACGCATCAACTACTAAGGTTATTAGCACAACCCTTTAGTATAATTTTGACCTACTAAAGAAAATCCACCTTTAGTAAGAGGCCTTTAACGTGCCGATGCATATATCCACTTATATCATTAAGACGCTGTGGTTAAATATGTAGCCACACTGTAGTCACAACCAAGAGAATGGCGAATTTAGTTTACTAGAGTAGTAGAGTATATTAACCAATTTTCGGATTTTTTTAACAAGTTCGAAATACCGAAAACCTTAAGAATATACTAAATTACATACTATTAATATCTGTTTCTTAGCTGCTCTGAAAATTCGGGATTGCGGGTTGCCTAGTCGTTTCCAATTTTAGGCTTCTTACAAACAACTTTGTGCATTTTAAGATTTTAAAAGTTTTAATAAAAATCCTTTTCATTAAAAACATTATAACCAGCCTAGCAGTGGTATAAAGTATACACACACGCACGCACGCACGCATACAAACAAACACCCACACTCACACACACACACACACACACACACACACACATATATATATATATATATATATATATATATATATAGAGAGAGAGAGAGAGAGAGAGAGAGAGAGAGAGATGATTAGATAAGATTAAGACAGGGATTGGAGAATTTAAACTGGTAATTTCTTCAGAACAAGGTGAGATCAAGTATGATACGTTTACGATGCATTTAATTGATGTAATTTGGTATACGATTGCAAGAAAGTGGATTTGTTTTGGTTAAAACAGGCTTAATAAAATTTGTACAATTTGGTTCAATCATAAAAAGCATTGTGCTACATAAAAACATGTCAGGAAAGTTAAATAAAGTTATTTCTGTAAGTACGATTAAGTACTTAGCTTTGTTTCATTAAATTACAGTTCATTAAAAGTATTTTGGCATTTGGATGTTTTACAGGTGTGTAACACATAGTGTAGAGTTATGTTTATATTAGGGACATATTATAAGTAAGATAAAATGCAGGAAAAATGTTAAAATTCGAGAAATGGTTACAATACGAACATAATTTAATCATTACTCACAATATAAATGGAAGCGGATGTGCGATAAACAAAGTGGTGCATAATAAACATTAAGAACATTGTACAGAACAATTTTACATAAAGATATCTACATACAAATACATTTTTATGTTAGATTTTTGAAGAAGTGTGTTAGACAATATGGTTTATTAAAGTGACTTAAATTTAGACAATACAAGCAAGGTGAACATTGAATATGATAAAAACAGATTTTATAAGTTATATGGATAACATTTTGGTTGATTTGAACGTTTTTAAACGCAAATTATTTGTATATTTAAAATAAAGTTAGGTTGAGTTTTAAATTTAAGATTTTTTACAAATTTATAGATTTTTAGATTAATATGAGCTGAAAATGATTTGTTAATGTGATTAATAGGAGGTTTTCCTCATTTCCACACAGTAATTTAACGTGTACAAGTCATTTAAACATAAATTTTGTGAAATTGGGTTGACTATACAAATTTACTATGTTAAATCGAATTTTCCTCTAAATTTAAGATTTTGGACATATAATAAATGTTTTCAGATACAAATTTTCGTCCAAATCACAAATATGTAGTTAATTTAAGTGTAGATAGTAAGATTTTTTAAATATAAGCAATTTCAGTTTATAATAAGTCAATTCGTAGAATATTTAAGAGAGTTATACCAAGTTGGGTATCAATATGTGCAGAATTTAGCACAGATTTCATTTCTGTTTTTAAAATTTAAATTAATAGCTTTATAAGAAAGTTATAGCATAATTTATCCTTTAGTTAAGTTTTCGAATTTATTCTGACCAATCATAGACTTGGTTACATTATTTGGATTTCTAAAAAAAAAATGAAAATATGGTAACTAACAGAAGGGTATATAAAGAATTGCTCCTGAGCAGAATCTCTCTCTATATTTTTCTATTTAATCCAGTTGTTTTGCAAAGTGTTTTTGTGTAACAAGTAAGTTATTTAACCACAATTATTATCGGGAGATTTTAATACAAGTTTAACGGAGAGACGAGAAGTTCAGAAACAATTGTTTTTAACCTACATTTCTTAAAATAAAGTTAGGTTACTGATATTTGTCCATGTGCGTAAAGCTCATTACGAATTAAATTTCATAGTTGTCACGATTAATGTTTGACGATTTTAAAAAAGTTCGTTGTTTAATTTAATTTATGGTTACGTTTTCCAAAATAAAATTGTAATCATTTTTTTCTTCTAACTGGTATTTTATTCCTGCTGCGACATTTTAATAATCAATATTCCATTCGGATGCTAAAAAGGAAGTGATAATAATTTAAAATTCCTACAATCTTAAAACATTACTTAAACCGATAAGTTTGAAAAATCTTAAAACAATTAAATAATTGTCATTATCAATAAAATTTTGTGGTTGGGTGAAACTTTTAAGCATATAATAAACACGTTTACCACAACAAAGCAACCATCAATCCGAGGGCCAGTGTGAAATTATTGGACGTATTGCAGTAGCGAACTTGGTGGATCGACAACTTCGATTATCAATTGGAAAGAACTTATTATTTTTATGTATAGGTGTAGATGTTTATGCAATAGTTGTGTTAACATCTGCAAAACAAGTAGAAATTTAGTTTTATTTCCAAATTTTAATTTCAATTATCCAGTTATAATCACAATTTTAAGAAGTCATATTTAGCAAATCTGACATTTTGATACTTGAGTTCATTGAATTCTAACACATGCGTTATAGTACAAATTTTATTAAGGTACATTTAACATATAGGATTTTTGATATAACGTGGAATCCACATATATATATATATATATATATATATATATATATATATATATATATATATATATATATATATATATATATATATATATATATATACAACCAGCATGGGGACCTTCGAAGCGGTAAGAGATACGAAGGCGGTTAAATTAGAGAAAAGTTGTATGTTTAGGGCATGGTCACATGTAGTTTTCAAAAGTTCATTATTGTTTATTGTTTTCGAGATTTAAAACAAAATGCCATTTTTGGGTTTTTCTTTTTTCATAATTCTTTCATTTATTTTAAAAGATTTTTAAAAACTAAAGGTACTTCTTCATTGTCACTTTTTGAATTATATTAGATGGCGTTTCCAAATTTTATATTCGACGTTTCGTCTCCGACAAACCATCATCAACTTTATTTTTTTATATCGCCGCAACCAACGAAACACCCTGTATTCGATAGTATTTTTTATTACGAATTTAACCATGTATTACACATTATGGTTTTGAAGATAATTTTTAAGAAAAATTCGGATTAATATTAGTATTTGGTAAAAAAAAGTTATATACAAATTTAACAACTCCAATCTTTTAAACCTGTTCAATTAAAGTTAAATAATTACAATAACTGTTCAAATAGGATGGCGTTATTTTCCAGACACAGGTAAGCTCTCTTTACTGAAGAATTTAAAACACGGTCTAGCATTTCTAGAGAAATTGTATTAACTGCTGCCATAACCCATACTGAAAACTGCTGTTCATTTTCAAAACTCCCATCATACATTTGGTTTTTCAGGTAACCCCACAGAAAAAATCTAAAGGACTATAATGGGGTGATCAGGCTGGCCAAGCTACTGCACTGTAAGTTCCACTCCATTTTTCTGTAAACCGCAATGATAGATACTCCTGTACATTTCTTGAGTTTTGTGCTGAGGCACTATATTGTTGAAACTAACATTTGTGAACAAGTGTGAACAAGGCATTTTCCAGATCAGTCCTTAGCAAGTTCCGATATCGTTCGGCATTTAAATTGTTGTGGTAAATAAAAGGTCCTATTATTCTTCGTCCCAAAATGTACATCCACATACTAAATCCAATTCTATGTTGATGTCTTATTCTGTTTTTAAATAAGGATTTTTTGGCCCAATAATGTTTGTTATGTCGGTTGAAAATTCAATTGTTGGTTATCACGCTTTCATCAGACCAAATTATTTTAAAAGGAAAATTTAGATCTTCATCACATTTTCATGTATACCATTCGCAAAAATCTGCTCGCCGCCCCTGATCAGCTAGTCTAAGACCTTGACAAACTCGAAATTTGTATGGATGAAACTTATTCTTATTTAAAATGAATTGTGCTGTAGAATTAGCTATTCCAGTATGATGTTCAATTTATCTTGTCGATATTTCAGGGTTCTCAACAACGGCTTCTAAAACGGTATTAGCTTTTTCGTCATTAGATTGTTTTTGACGGGATAGAACAGGTTTTGTAAATGAACCAAATTATTTTAAATTAGATTCTAAACGTCTAAAAATGGATTTACCAGGTTGCCTTCGTTCAGGATACTTATCCAAATACATAATCTCAGTAACTACACAATTTCTGTGGGACCAGATGTAGCATGTCAACATATCGAACTTTTCTTCATTCGTAAAATTTCGTCTTTCCATAGATACACTTATTGATTAATTTTAATTATAAATTAAGTAAGCTAAACCAAGTAAACAACCCACGAAGTAATGGCAATAAAAACAACTTAAAATACGGACAATACAAATAACAACAACGCTCTCGACGCAATTAAAACTGGGTTAAACAGATTTCAATAAAATGTTAAACAAGTGTTATTTCATCTTCTAATATTAAATGTAAAAATAAAAAATGTAAAAATGAAAATCCAAATTTTTCAGCTTCAAAACCATATTGTGTAATACATAGTTAAATTCGTTCAAAGTTGATGATGATTTCTCGGAGACGAAATGACGAATAAAAAATTTGAAAACGCCATCTAATAAAACTCAAAAAGTGACAAACCTGTGGTTTTTAAAAATCTTTTAAAATAAGTGAAGGAATTACGAAAAAAGAAAAACCCAAATTTTGTTTTAAATCTCGGAAACGATAAACAATAATGTAATTTTGCAAACTATATGAGAACATACCCTAAATTATACAACTTTTCTCTAATTTAACCCCCTTCGTATCTCTTACCGTTTTCAAGATCCCTATGCTGTTCATCCTTATCTTGAGCACGTTGTGTGTGTGTGTATATATATATATATATATATATATATATATATATATATATATATATATATATATATATATTAGGGTGGTTCTTAACAAGGGTGTAACGCAGTTTTAATGAGTTCCCCCTCCAGTTTGATTCCAAAAAATAAAAAGTAAAAATGAATTAGAACGCTTTATCACAATGAAAAAGGGTGCCTAAACGGTCAAATTTAAATCCACTTAAATAACATAGGTTTTTCGTGCATTCTGAATTTTCATTTTTTTTTTTATAACATTACGCATAGCTTTGAAAAATTTGAAATATATGTAAACTTTATCTATAATGATGGTAAACTATGAGAAAAAAAAATTGCTAACTTCAAATGATTTTTATACATGAGATGTCTCAATTCAAGTGTTTGATTTTTTTAGTAAAAAGAAAGAAAAAAAAATAAAAAACGCGGACATACGTTTTTTGATGGATTTTTTACTAGGAATCGATTGATGATATCCATTTTGAAATATTTCCCAATCGCTCAGAGCTATAGAGGAATAGAGGGCTCTTTTAAATGAGAATCAATCTTTTTTTAATCCAAACTATAGTTGACATTGAGATAAGTTCATTCATCTACCACTGATTCCGTTCTCATAAAAATTGAAGAATTGAGAGCTCAAAAACTAACCTGTAACTTAAGAATTTTACTTCATATCTTATAAAAATTTACAAATCAACAATTTTAGCTTGAGAGAACGTGCCTGTAACTTTGTAACTTTTACATCCAAATAACATGAGTTTTAAACATTAAACATTTTTCACATGAACGAAAGTATTAAGAACGGTTTGTGAAGAAGCCCTATTGTAATTAGAAAAATTTTTGACAAAAAAGCTTTCTAAATCATTGAAAATCTGACGGCTTTTTAGATCGTCCAAAATACCGTCAATACCATGTTCGCGTAGGTTATATTGGAGATATTCAAACACTGTTTGATGCCGAAGAATCTAAACTTCAGAAAGAAGAAATTTTGCAACAGAGATTAAAAAGAAGTCAAGCGGAGAAAGAAATGCTAAGTGAGTTTTCACAAGAATATCTAAAATATTTTCTTTAGAAATATTAAATTTTTACACTAGAGCGGCGAAAACTCTAAAAATAGTGAAGAAATATTTTTGGAGTTAAGAACCGTTGTCTGCGAATAAGTTTTCCAAAATTTGATAATTTCTTAAATGTTTGTAAAATAATCGAAATAGAATTCCTATAGTTATCTCGCTTATTGACTGTAAAATTTGCTTTGTTTGGAAATTTGATATTTACTATTAAAAACCATGATAAAATCTTGTTTGTTTCAGATCAGTCTGTAAAGTTGGGTTCAAGTGGACTAAGTTGTGGTCGGGTGTGCAGTCAACAAATGTCGCCGCGTACTGCAACTTTTGTACGGAAGACTGTGAGTGTTCTACAGACACGTTCCAACAAGACGAAGGTGGATCACCTCAACCTAACAAATACCGAGGAATAGTACAAGTTGTGAATCAAAAGGTGGTAATAGTCTTAGACGTGTGCAGTTGCTGACCGTAGAGCAGTTCATTTAATTTTAACTGTTGCTGATGCTTTAGGTCACGACCTTAATACATTAATCATCAATAGATCTTCTATAAAACGTTGCAGAGAACAATTACGTGAGATTAAAGCTAAAAATATTAAGGGGATTTTCAAAAATAATGAAGTGAATGCCATCGTTTTACACTAGGATAGAAAAACCCTTAAAAACCTACTAGCTCCATGATAGATTGCCAGTTATTATCACAAATGGCAGTATTGAACAGCTTTTGGTAATACCAGCATTAGAAACAGGAACAGGAATAGCACAAAACTTTCAATATCTCGAAGACGGATACAGGTAGAGAGATGTTCAATAATTTGTATCGTTCCGAATATAGCGGATAGGAAATTAAATTTCCTTTTCATTGATGTAACATTATCGATATTTTGGAATGATATTCACATTTTTATCTAATTTCAGTTTTTATTGCGCATTGCAGCGGTGCTTTGGAAAACGTTTGTCAATTGTTTTAAACAACTGACAAGAAACGTCAGTTTCTCGAGCTTCTGTTGTGCTTTGTTGTCTTGTGTATCAGTTTAAGTGTTTCTACAAGCCATTTCCATTAAAATGTTGTTATCCGAGGCAGAGTTGATCGACATGACTTTCATTCTTGGAGAATGCCAAAGAAATGCGTTATTATGTTGTGCCTACGGTATGTGGAACAGGCGACCTGACCTCCGGGTGATTCCCTGCAATTAGGGTAAAACAAAAAGTGTATATATGCTGAGGGAAATCATAGGAATACAGATTTCTTGAGAGGGGAAAAGATTTTTTTATTTTTTGGAGTCATATATGGAAGTACAAGAAGGGTATGTTGTCACCTCATGTTGTCACCTCAAAAATTGTGTACGCTCGGATACTGGGATGACGGTTTCGCCTCCAACAGTATTGCAATCTCTTCGGATGTGACAACACTTTTGGATATTTTAGGCTCATACCCAGGTACCTTTGCACCGATTTGGTTTTGCACCGAGTTGAACGCCTAGTAGGTGCCAACAACGTGTCCGTGTCTAGAAAGCTGTGGCGAGCTCTCCTAGACCCACATGTTAGAAGTGGGAAATAGCAAACGATGTTCTTTTATTCATTATCAGCACTGTAGAGCAAAAGTTGAGTGTGTTAATCTCAGAAAATCGAACACAAAATGCAATGTAAAATAAAACAAGAATTCCATCTCACGCGTTAATAGAGCTTATATGTCATTCTGCCTGGCGAAAAGTTTGATTGCGTAGGGGTCTAAGTGGACTTTCCTAAAGCATTTAGGCTGGGTGTAAACCGCTTACGATCTCGTTTTACAGAAGTAAACAGGCGTAGGTACTGATTTTAACTATTTCAATTTATATGTTGTTTGATCACCGTAAATTCCATACGAAATAGATGCAGGTATTTTAATTAATTATTAATAATAATGATACTAATAATAACCGTAGGTAATTAATATATTTATTATAAGCAAGTAAATATGCTCCATAACCAACTTTCTAATCGCATAAAGCAGTATTTAATGCATTTTTAACAAATTTGTTTATATATCGATCTCTACTAAAGAATGTGTCATTAAAATGGGTTTTTAATGCTATATATTAAAGTTATACAATCTAAACGTTTCGATAACACTTACTGTTATCGTCAGTAGTGATATATATTTTTTTAATTATTAAAGTGAAATTAAAAAAATTGAAAACTTAAACGTGAGCCTGCTATTAATATAAGTTTGATAAACGTATAAAGCCAACTATGGAATACAATTTTAGTAAAGAATAACAAAATCATTAAAAAATTAAATACTGTTAAACTGCCTTGAAGATGACAAATCAGAACACTCTCTAACGGTCGAAGGCCAATATAACTTGATTAAATTTTGTTAAATTCGTTTTTGTTTATGGCATTTTTCACCGTTAGCCTTCGACCGTTATAATTTTAATTATCTTGCAACATTATTCCTAAATGAATCGAAACTAGGATTCAGTTCAAGAAAATAAAATAGGTGTAATTTCAAGATTGCCAGACTATGAAATAAACGACTATATGTTATCTACAATTTTCATAATACCGAAAGTTACCGACCTAAAAGTGATAATCCCCGACAAAAATTGGAAAATGGGCTGCAGTGAACAGGCAAAAGGTCTACGTCGTAACCAGTACTGAAGAAAACTGCAAAAAGTGGAAAAAACGCAGAAAAATTCTTACAGAAAAGAATGATACATAAGAATTTTAGAAATGAGGGCAGGCCAATTGTGTACTTGGCTGAAACTTACGTCCATGCTGCACATACGACTTCCAAGTGCGGGAGTAATCTTCCGAATTATTCACAAGAATTTCTAAATGTACTTTACCTCTCGACAACTCCTTCTGCTGTGTAAGTCCCAAATTCGGCCTCATCTGGAATATAATACTCACTTCTGGGTTAGTGCTCTCCAATACGCTCTCGATATCGTTGATCGTATTCAAAAGAGAGCGATTAGGCTTATAAATGACCCGTGCTTAACTTCTCACATACAGTCCCTTGAGCATAGAAGGATGGTTTCAGTTCTTTCTTTGTATTATCGTTATTACAACGGCTATTGCGCTGCTGAATTATATTCTTTGATACCATCTCGGGCTATCTTTGCGAGAAACACTCGGTTCGCTAATTCACATCATCAGTATGCAGTACAAATCTCCACTTGTCGTACCAAACGGGCGCAGTCCACATTTTTCTACACGGCTTCTAAACTCTGGAACCCTAGTTCCTGTTTTCCTCTCACGTATGATATGAGAAAATTTAAGGTAGCTGTTTATAGGCATCTATTGGCAATTCATTATCCTTCTATCCACCCTCCTAAGTGTTCCTGAGTGCTTTAGCACGATAGGCCAAATTTAGCCTGTTCAGGTCCACAATCATAAAAGAAAATGAAAGAGGTTAATAATTGTTCACACTGGTGAAGATATGAGATTCATTCCGAATTATCAGCTTGTTTTTAAATCAGGATCGAAGAGCGGCGATTACTACGATGGCATGAATGCGGAAAATTACGATATATACATAATTTACCTCCCAGATCAGTAATGGTCAATGACAAGGCGTCTTATCATGATGTATAAGTAAATAAAGCCCCCACATCCAATTACTTCAAGGCGGCAATGATGGATGGGCTTTCTGACAAGAATATAGCTTGTTCGCCAACTATGTATGTACAAACCCCAACTATGGGTGAATCAAGCTCCTTAAGAAGCAATATATTACAAATGCTATCAACTGTAAGAAGTGCACGGTTATAAATTTGGGGAATCGTGAAAGGTGATGTGGCAATTACAACACTACATTTAAACTCAACGTGGACAAAATATTGGTAGAAAATTCATTTACGAAAGTGACTCAAGAAACATGGAAGAAGTGCTGCTACTTGACATTGCAGTTGAACTGCTCATTATAAACATCAATAAAAGTAGTAGAAGTGATAATGATGACAGTTTTGTATAGCTTTTACATGCGCCACTGAAAAGCGGAGTCACCGGTGCAAAGTGTCCGCATCGCTCTCACTCTCTCTTGCCAGGCAGATTGACATAAGATTCAATAATTCTTTGACTACATAAGAAAATTGGCATGCAGTTTACTTTTAGGGGTAACTATTGCTCGAAGGATGATTTGTAAGAGTTTAACACAATTTACACAGTTAACCTTCCGTGGGATGCTAGAATTATCCCGTTTATATTGAATGATGTAATCTGGTGTCGTCCATATATACATACTAGGTGTCCTAAGGAAAACCACAAACGTTTTCAGACTCTATTACTCTGATGGGTATGACTGCATCTTCAAATCTCTCATGGGTTGACCATCTTCTGTCAGCTACCAAAACAGCTGCTCGTAAAATAGACTTTTTGTACAGATCTAAGCAGTGCTTTACCTCTCGACAACTCCTTCTGCTGTATAAGGCCCAAATTCGGCCTTATCTGGAATATAATTCTCACCTCTGGGTTAGTGCTCCCCAATACGCTCTCGATATCGTTGATCGTATTCAAAAGAGAGCGATTAGACTTATAAATGACCCTTTCTTAACTTCTTACATACAGTCTCTTGAGCATAGAAGGATGGTTTCAGTTCTTTCTTTGTATTATCGTTATTACAACGGCTATTGTGCTGCTGAATTATATTCTTTGATAATATCTCGGGCTATCCTTGCGAGAAACACTCGCTTCGCTCATTCATATCATCAGTGTGCAGTACAAATCTCTACTTGTCGTACCAAACGGGCGCAATCCACATTTCTCTACGCGGCTTCTAAACTCTGGAATGATCTCCCTAGTTCCTGTTTTCCTCTCACTTATGATATGAGGAAGTTTAAGGTACCTGTTCATAGGCATCTATTGGCAAATCATTATCCCTCTATCCTTCCTCCTAAGTGTTCCTGAGTGCTTTAGCACGATAGGCCAAATTTAGCCTGTTCAGGTCCACAATCACAAAAAAACGCAAGATAACCGTCAAGGTAACTCTTCTGTGACCATAAAGCACATTAAACAGTGATTGACGGAAGATGTTTTTGAATTCCCCCTCATATGTCTACCTACCGACCTCATCTTGCAAAACGAAACCGCAAACTAATTTTATTAATTCCAGGTTCAGTAAATGAGAAATTGTACGAGTGAACCTTTAAAATAAGTTTACCATTAAAAGCCCTTGATGACCAGTAACGCAGGTTAAAAGGGTGTATCGAATAAAATTCACATGTAAATTGATCTTAAAATAAATAATAATGCGATAATTAAACTTTTATAAATTCTAATAACTTCCGTAAATCGCTCCTTCGCTCTTCATCCTGGATTAGACTGACAAAGAATCGTTGGCGTGTTTAGAAGTTCCTGCTGTTCTAGATGAAGAAATGGTTGATGGTTATTTGTATGTAAATGTGTTTAATATTAAGATGACAAGGTTGAGTTTAGTTTCAATAAGTATTTACATATTTAATTAGAAAGTATTTAAATAAGTGCGGCAGTTGCGGAAGCGTAAATGTTTTGTAGAGCGAGAGATACTGTCATAATGACGATCAGTTTTTAAACAGTCGCTTTAAATAAGCGGAAATAAAGTAATATAACATTTAGTGTATAATAGGGAAGAAGTGAAACCTTATTAAAATAATAAAAGGTTAAAATAAATAATTAAATTTAAATAGTCTCAAATTGGTGATGAATAAAAATGATTGCGTAATAATTTAAAATCGCGTTAAATATTACGCAATAATTAAAAATTACGTTTTCTGAACGTACCGAAAATATTCCAAGATTGTGTTTAACTAGTGAACGATAATGATAAATCGAAACTATCGATCTAATGTAAGAAATTAATAAATCAAGCAATTAAAGTGATAAATATACATTATCAATATATCCAGCAATTAATAACAAACTCATTAAATTATTGACAATTAAGCTCCAAGGACGGTGTCGAAAGAACAAAGGGAACAAGGCGTCCGAAGTCCACATCTCTGAAAGGGTAACGAAACAACAACCCAAGGAAGGCCTCTGAACATCGGCCTAGAAACGCAGAGCTACGTCATCAGCTTGCAACAAAGTGACCAATAAGTACGATCTCTAATTGTGTAAATAAAGAAACGTTTATGTATTTTATTTTCTCTGAATCTGAATTTGAATATCAAAATTGAACAGGAAACATTCCATTCAATTTTGAAAAAAGGTTTTTGTTGCATGTTAACATTAAGAATATTACTTATAATTAATGGTTTGATTATTATATGTTGTAAACAAAACATTGCAGCACTGCGAATGTTAGTTTAATTAACTAAGTATAACGTTTGATTTATTTTTATTACTAAAGATCATTAATATTAAAAGCTCATATAAATATTGAATATATAAATGCGGAAGGAAGTAAACTCAATAGAAATGCAATTAATAGGGAAAATCGAATTGAGTAAAATTGTGATCATTGGTAACGGTAATCATTTCTTTTTACAGGTGAGCTAGCTGGTGCATTTTGATATGGCAGGAATCCGATGAAACGTAAATATTAAAGTTCATTTAAATAACTGAAATTAAATATCGAGCGATTAAAATTCAACTAGTAGAAGATATTATTATTAGTTTTTGTTATGAACGAATAAGTTCAAAGGTAAATATGTAATTAAAAATTTTTAGTAGAAGATATGTCCATCAATCAAACCAATTTCTATTAAAATAAATCATTGAAAACTCTCAAGCACACAATATAAATTTTCAATGATTGTGAAACTATTAAGAATTGTAAAAGAACCCTAATATTATTCTTTATAGCGGGGTGGAATTAAACACAAGTAATAACCAAAGGTATTACGCCCGTTCCATAACCTATAGGAATTAAACTAAGGTATGCCTCATTTTTTTGTATTCTAATAGCATCTATACCAACTTTTTAGAGTTTATATTTTGGAGTAGTATACCTACCAATGTAATAGCTGACGGCTTTAGTTAGCTTCAGTTGATGATACTCGGTATTGTAAAAAATTTCTTTACAAAATAAAGAAAAAATGCTCCATAGCAGTTATTCGAAATGGTGCAGAAAAAACATTGAGTGGGGTTTATAATGATAAAAGTAGCATCAGAACTGGACTTCAAAGAACTGATCTAAATTTGCATACAATTTTACGTCTGGTGCTTTTTCAAAAATCTCAACGTAGAAGTGTGATATAGAAACCATTCTCAAAACGAACATTCTTAGATTCCAATGCAATCGACCGACTATTACTATTGGTGTTTCCATAACATCTATACTAAAATTCTATACTAAATTATTTAGGAATGTAGTTTGGCGTCCATATACAGCCGCCAGTTTGAAAAGTGTAGCCAAATGCCAAATTGAGGGAAACAAAAATGATAGAATGATTTAGATATATTCGAAAGGTAGATTTGTAAAAATAGAAAATATCACGAGTTTTTCTAAAAATGGATAGATACTCGTGGATACCTTATCCGATATATACAGGGTGCGGCATTAGTGGGTCGAAGTACGATATATCCGTTATTGAAGGAGATATCAAAAAAAGTTATTTACAAAAATTATGAGCAACTTCAACACATTATAGAATTATTTCGTATTTACAGAATGTTACATATTACCAAGGTGAACCAAACATACTTTTTTTTTAAATGGGACACCTTATATATTATTTCAAATTTAGATTAAGTTCGTCTGCCCCATACTTCCAATATAGGGTTTCATTACACTATACAGGATATTTCAAAAGTTATGCTGAATTGTACACGAAAATCATTCTCATTTCAACGTCCTGTATATCCTAGACAGAACAACTTAACAATAATTTTTTCCAGGCATAACTTTTTGAGATTGGTACACTGTTACGAGAAAGTCCTATTTCTTTATTATTGCACCAATTGGATATAGAGCGAGCCAAAACTCGAACACATGATTTTGTCAATTTTTTCAAATGAATCGCCCTGTATTTTATTTTAATTTTTTTTAATTTCATTTTTATTAAGCTAAAATCGTTAATTTCTGATATAGTTTCAATTTAATAACAGAAAGAGATGTTCAAAATGTCCACCGAAAACATCAACACAGCATTGCAGTCGATCTTCAAATTCTCGACTGACATTTCTACATTAATACTCTGGAATGCTTCTCGTATTCTATTCTTCATATCATCTTGTGTGGTTGAAGGTATTTGATACACACAGTTTTTCACATAACCCCACTTGAAGAAGTCAATTTTACCCGAGTAACACACTTTCCTTAAAACGCTAAAGTCATAAATTTTATAACACGATTTTTAAAAAACACACATGCTGAGTTAAAAAGAAAGAAAAAGCAGTAGGTATTACGTAACGCTTAATTAAAAAAAGTAAGGTACTAAAAAAATCTCTTTTTATTTATCAGAATAGAACGGTTGGGTAACCGGCGTTAAACAATAACTTAATTATCTCGTCATTTACAATTAAACATGTACTAAAAAGTTTTTTATAAAATCAATCATTGATAAACTATTTAATCTACACTATAGAAACGTTAACGTATGGTAATCCTGCAGTATTATTTTATTGCAATGGAACCATCTAGAATTCTTCTCTAGGATATACCCTTGAGGTGCTCGTCCAAAGGAATCAAAATACTCTCCGTTACCATTATCATCAATGTAGATAGCGGTCCAATGCTGACCTGGTTTGTCTGCAGGATCCGTGTTCACAATAATTGCACATGGTCTAGGTGCGTGTCTCTGTAGTTGATTAGAAGCACATACAAGCCGAAACACATTCTTCTTGTGGCTGGGGATCGATTTCAAACATTTCAAAACTTGTACCGCATACATCTTTGGAATTGGTATGCGTCCAGTTTTGCAGTAGTAAGGCGTTTTCCAGTGCACACATAGGCCCAGTGATGTTATGGTTTAAACAGCTATATGCTTTCGCTTCCTTTTTTAACTGTTTAGTCGACGGGCAACCAGTCTCCTCCAGGTTTACTATTGGTTTGTTAAGAAACCTTCAAAATTGTTGTTTTTGACTGCCCTTAACGTGAATTTTGTTAAATGGGCGCAACACTCTCATCCACTCCTCACGGAAATTGTTGTAGTGTACATGACCTGATTACCATTTCAGCCCATGATAATGATCCTCCATAAATTTTATCTGTGGTGACATGGATCCTGATATAAAGTAACCTCGAGGTGGGTTTATCAACGATAAACGACCATGACCTGTAACCACGGCAATTTCTTTCGGTATGAATTCGTTGTTAACACCACTAAACGCTTGTACGTCCAAGTATGCGTCCATCTTCTTTCGGCTGCTGCTGTACACTGAAGCTCGCAGGTTAGAGCTACCACTTTTCACAGCTAAAATCCACAACGACGTTCCGATGTTTATCGATCTCGATTACGTTATCGAATTCTGCATACACCGAACAGTTAACGGTTTTGGTGAGCGCTTCTTCAAACCCGACTTCCAGACTAAGGGAACCGTTTCTAACTAAATTCCAATGCGTACTAGCGGTTGCAGATAAGTCAGGTTGTTAGGTCAAAGGCCATTAAACAGTAGCCGTTGGGGTAATCACTTCTCGATATATCGTTACCTTCATTCAAAAAATGAATACCCGTACCAGAGAATAAGGTGTGGTACGCTCTTACATATAAACCATCAGCTGTAAAGTCTGGTTGTAAGGCCTTCGAAGCAATTTGTTGTCCGTCAATATATCACGACACGTAGTTAATATTGCAGTGATGAAAATTGAACGGGTTTGAGGGGTAATCACCGTTGAAGGCTTTATTTTCTACAAAGCCTGCGATGCATCGTTTAAGTAACTGACCCAGGAAAATATTATCCAATGATTTTCGCTGTATGCCTGCTGGTATAGTTAACACTTTTACGCCGGTCCTTGTAACAGGGTATTTTGCGGTGGTTGTTTCTAAAGCGCAATTAGAATAGTTGGATTGATTCGCATACGTCTCACCAGTAAACTAGCGTCTATAATTCGCGCCTTGTAAGTTGAAGCGAGTGCCGCCATTGGGCTAAAGGTATCTCTTGATCGTACAAATTTAGCCTTTAACTCAACACAACTTATGAGAAACTTTTTTTGATTAAACAAATCCGAGTGCACGTGACCAATCATCTCTATCTGTTTCCCGGTAGCCGCAAGTGCTTGATGTTTTGAGAAACCGTTATTTGCGTTTCCCAGTGTATTCATCTGCCCAGCTGTATCATTGTGCCATAAAGTACAACCTAGATGTGAACTCTTGGCCAGAATATTAGCACCCATTATAAAAGCTTCTTTTCCAATAACCTTTGCACCAGACTTAAATAACGGTATTATACTTCTAAATATACCACCTAACCAGCTTCCTATTCCATGACCACGTTGATATGGCGTACCTCTGTAGATAGAGCCGATACCGTTACTGGCCTGATTCGTGTAATATTGCTGATAAGGGCAAACCATTATTGTACTTTCTTAAAGTGTAGCTTCAGACACGACGTTCCAAACTCAAATGGCATTGATGCACCCGTATCTGTTTTTATATTAATTTCAAATTCCCGTGTCATCACCGGTATATGTAGTGTGCAGGCGAAAAAACCACATCTTTATGACTCCCGTAAGCATAGTTTTCTGAAGTAATATTTATTATACGCATAAGCGGAGATAAAACATCTCCCACAATTTGCGGTTCAACGGTGTCGCAATAAACAAACATTTGAGTTAGTAATCCTATACATATACTAGAGGGCATTGGTTCCATAGCTATGTTCTGATACGGACGATAACCCAGTTGTAAGGCTAGACGTTGTGAGAATCCAAGTAGCGAGAGCTGAGTTTTTAATTTCGTAGTGACGCGCTTAGTTAGATTATGATATTCGATTGTTAGAAATTTACTTATTAGTGCGTGGTTATTTAGCTCGTTGGCAATTTCTTCAATGCATAATTTCCCAAAGCGAAACGTATCACGTACCAGCCATCTTCAGTATAAATGATATTCTCGTTGTCCTGTTAAAAATGTTCTGCAGCCTTTTTTTAATATCGTTTCTAACACGTTCTCGCCAGGTGGCTCTGTTCTATAATAAATTAAATTGTCTGTTGCACTTACAGAGGCAAAAGAACATGGGTACTGAATTTCCGATATCCCAACAACCCACGACAACATTAGTCTTAGCCGATTTGGCAGCTGCGTAATAAAACTTGACGTCATATTACCTGGAAAATACGTCATAGAGCTATTACTCAATAAGGTAACATAGAATTCCATTTTTATATATCTCTCAACTGAGAAGCTAACACCCAGATATTAAATTTGTCACTGTATCCACGCCACTTGACCAGGTATTGTTTATATCGTCCGCGGCCCTTCTCTGCTAGCTACAATCTTATCGACTTTGAATAGGGTATCTTTATCAACCGTAACAACCTGCAATACTTCTTCGTAAAAGGTACCCTCAATAGTATCGTTATTAAGATCAATTATTCGATAAACTGGAAGTCTTCTTTTTATCACCGCCCTAATTGTAAAAACTTCCTCTCTCTAACTCGTTTTATATCTCTTTTCAAAAGTGTACTTAGTTCTGGCGATTCTGACATGCTCAGCGACTTTATATTTAGGATGACGTACTGGACCTAAACCTTTCGCGTACGGGTTATTCCACACTTCCAAAATGTTTTTATCGTTTACAGCCTCAAGGGCCATCCTTATACGTGAATGGGGGCTGTTGTTGTAAGCAGTCACAAGTCTTTCGAGTACATCAATATACCTATAGGAATTTTTGTAAGTGAAATAACGCCACATCTTTGTTTTCAATGTTTTTTTTAAATCTTTCAACTACAGATGCTTTTACATCAGGGTTATCTGTTACATACAAATTGATATTTTGTTTCTTGAAAAAGTTTTGTACACTGCTCGCCACAAACTCTTTTCCTTTATCCGTCTGTAGATTTGCCGGAGTATTGTGGCAATCCTTAAAAATATCCGCGAATGCTTCAATTACAGATGAGGCTGTCTTCGTTTTAAGTGGTCTCGCCCATGCCCTCTTGCTAAATACATCAATTACCGTTAGTATGTAGTTGTATCCACTATTGTGTTTATGCAAAGTTCGCATATCACAAAGATCCGCTTGCCACAACTCGTAAAGGTTACTCACAATATATTTGTTTCGTGGAAACAAATATATTGCAGCCAATTCTTCGCTGCACCATATTCTTTTTATCTTTTACAGCATTAGTTAAAGGTGTTATACCAGCGAACCCTGTAGGGTGAGAGGGGTCATAGTATACAGCATCCATGTTATGTCTGCCACGAATCCCAATCTAGTGAAATTTCTCTTCTTCCTCTTTGAGAGATTCTTCTCGGTCTTTCCAGCGTTTCACTATCAGCATCGTAATTCTCACCTATGGTTGTTGTGAAGGTCCGTTCAACGCTGGGTGATACAGAAACATCATGTCTTTGCGTATTTCCGATAAACTCTGGTGGTATATTTCTCTTTAATGTACGTCGCAAACTGACACCAACCGCGCGGGTTTGTAGTTTTTCGATTTCTTAACATCTCGTGAACCAGATCGATAATGTTGGAATGTGGTATGATATCGCCTTTCATTGTAACAGTACCTCTTTTATCCCAAAAAACATCACAGCTCGTATTCAGTATACGTAAGAAAGCCTCACCTTTTCTCTTATATGAAGGCGGAAGCGTTAATACTATCTCGTCGTCTGCCAGACCTTTGCGTTGCGGTAAATGTCTAATATCATCAGCAACGGCGCTACCGCTGATTGTTATGCTGTTGGGCTGACGTAACTGATTGGAAAAGTGTAGATACCTTTGAAGAACTTGGTTGTACTGCTGACATTTGACATGGTCAGTCATTTTGGTTTTTAAAACTTTATCCAAATCGTTACCCAGCTGCGTTAAAATGATGTTTTGTGTAACATTTGGCACCTGTAAGCGTTTTATAAAGTCCATCGATAGAATAATCATCTTCGTCAGATTGTGGTCCATGGTTATTGAAACAGATTACCCAGGATTCCACCGAGTAATGGTCCTAACAGAAGTGGTAGAAGTGCACCACCTTTCTGTACAAGAAACAGTTTCTTCTTTTTAGATTCGCCTCTCTGTGCCAAGCGTCTTAAAGTGTGTTTATGTTGAGAGAGTCGCTGCTTCTGATCAGCTGACAGAGCTACACGACCTTTTAAAATGTTATGTGCTCACTCGCAAACACACTCTACCTGTTTACTATCCAAACATTTCAATAAAGCGTCACGTTAACTTTTACTTAATCTGGCTAATGCACACAGGATATCAGCGTTCTCGCTTAAAACGTCATCCATCATATATGATGTAATCTTTATGACTGTAAGGCTTAAACCCTTTTTCTCTATATATACCTGGAGATACCTTGAGACCCGAATATGTTTGTTCTATAACATAGCACATCCGGTGTGTTCTGTTTTAAATCGAACAATAAATATCCGTGCGGGATTGAAGTAGCATCATGGAATGCTGGTCTAAAAATTTCGGGTTGTCCGGCGAAATCTGTCTTGCTAAATGCTGTATCTGAGCTTTGTCACGTGGGTTCTTAAACAAAATTATGTAATGTGCGTTGAGATAAATATCCCGCTGTCCACGTCCTTGATGAAATATGTTCTGCGTTAAGAAAAACACACTTAGATTTCAATGATGACAACCCTTTGTAAAAATATCAACCACAGAGCCGTTAGTTTCGCGCATTAGATCGTCAATTATTATTAAGACAGGCTTTTCTCCGTCAAACTGTTCCATATCAGGTAAACCCTTTTGAAATTCCACAGAGAGATCTTTAAATAAAGGGTGCCACTCACTGTAAAACCAGATAACTTTTTCAAAAACTGTATCGCAGGTCGTTTCGATATTTTTTAGAAAATCCACGATAAAATACGATTTCCCACAACCCGACGGACCCGCAACTATCGCCGAAAAAGGGTGCTTAAACTGATCTTCCATCTTGAATCGCTAAACGATACTAACAGATACTCTACCAGCAACCTCGTTTAAATAGACTAAATAACATCCTTCTCAATCAGAGCGCTAGGCCCAGAAACATAATGATTTACAATATAATTACCAAAAATAGTTGTCACCCTACCCTACCCTAGCCCAAAAACCAACTCCAGGTCCAAGAGCAACCCCAAGAGCAAGCCCAGGTCCAGCTCCAGCTCCAAGACATAGCCCAAGTCCAAGACCAGCTCCAAGCTCCAAGACCAAACCCAAACTCAATCTCGAGATCTAAAACACGCCCCTCACGTGAGCAAGCACAAAAAGGCCTACAATTATGCAATCTCATTTGATAAAATAAAAATGGGTCCTAATACTTATTAATAAACGCAGCTTAAATAAAAATCTTTTTCAATCAGAACACGTGCAATTGCCTAACCTCCAGAGTTTGTACTGCTCTTAATGTTACCAAAAGGACCTTAATTAGGGTTGAAAAAGGCCTCCCGAAAAGAAGCCCTCACACAGCCCCAGCCCCCAAATCCAAGACCAACACCTGGACCAACCCCAAGTCCAAGACCAACCCCAAGTCCTAGACCAAATCCTAAATACACCCTCACGTGAGCAAGTACAAAAAAATTGCAGTCAAAAAGGCTCTTAGTACAACAAAAAGGGCTGAAAATTCCATCAAGGGCTGAAAAAGGCCTCCGAAAAGAAACCATAAATTAAGACCGACAAAAAAATTGCTGTCAAAAAGACCATAATTAGGGATGAAAAGGAGTTGAAAAATGCCTCCGAAAAGAAACCATAGGGGTGGAAAATACGAGCTCACACGTGGGCGGCCATAAAATAAGGGTGAAAAAATACGCCCCTCAAGTAAGCTAGTAAAAACAAAAATAATTAGGGGTGAAAATCCCATCAAGGGTTGAAAAAGACCTCTGAAAAGAAACCATAGGGGTGGAACATACGGTCTCCTACGTGGGCACATAAAAAAGTGAAAGGTGAGGTATCCAGGGGGCGGGGCTTGTGACGTAAAAAAGTGGAGAGGATAGTGCCCCCTTACTAGTGACTAATATACTACTTTATTTAGTTAAAGAAACAGTTAATAATCATTGGTATGAAGTTAGTAGTAATTGTAATTTAAGTTTGAAACGTGTTTTGGAAAAAGTTGCATTTATTTTTGGAGCTCCTATGGGTTCTAAAGTAAGTCCTATTATAGCACATTACGTAATGGACGATCTTCTTTCTGATGTTATATCTAAATTACCTTTTTTAATATAATACGTTGATGACATAATTTGTAGTATTTCATCAAATAAATCCAATTTACTCTCAAAATATTTAATTGAAATGATGATCTATCAGTTTACAATTGAAAAAGAAATTAATCGCAATATTCCATTTTTAGATATAGAATTAATCAGAAATTCCGAGAATGTTGCAATATTTGATTGGTACACCAAACAAACAAATGCAGGCAGATTTTTAAATTATTTTTCTTTCCATGAGCATAAAACATAAATTAATTTAGTATTGTTTCAAAAATAGAATAACCAAAATATGTCATCCACAATTTCCTAATAAAAGCATAATCATCTTAAAACAAATATTTTTAGAAAACTCATATCCTGAAAAATTGTTAAATAAACTACTGTTTAGTAATCATTTAATTCAAACTTCTAGTAATACTAATAACTCTAATATTGATCATACAAAAATTTTAAGTTTTCCACTTATTCACAATGTTAAATACAGAATATAAAATTACAACAAAACCTGTTAACTTATTACAAAAACTATTTCCAAAATTAAAAGGTCTAACACCCCCTTTAAAGAAATCTAACGTAGTTCACAAAATTAGCTGTCAAGATTGTAGTTCTTGCTATATAGTGCAAACTACACGTAATTTGGATTTAAGAGTAACTGACAAAAGTGATTGCAGAATTCTTCTAGTTTAGAAAAACATTTTTTAAATGATAATCAAAATCCTAAAATTCTAAGAAGTGAAAATTATTAAACAAAAGACTTATTTTAGAAATGATTGAAATTTATGTAGAGGATTCAGCCATTAATTAAAAAATGGATGTTAATGGTTAGAAGATAAAAGACTGTTTTACCCAAAACACTTATGTAATTTATACATACATATACACATATATATATATATATATATATATGTGTGTGTGTGTGTGTGTGTGTGTGTGTGTGTGTGTGTGTGTGTGTGTGTGTGTGTGTGTGTGTGTGTGAGTGTGTGTGAATGTGTGTGAATGTGTGAGTGTGAATGTGTGTGTGTGTGTGTGTGTGTGTGTGTGTGTGTGTGTGTGTGTGTGGTGGGTGGGTGGGTGGTGCGTGCGTGCGTGCTTGCGTGCGTGCGTGCCTGTGTGTGTAAGCAAATTCGCCCTTTAACCGTGTATGCATTTTAGTTAGTTTTAGGTGTTAAGGTTGATAGGTATATTATAAGAACTTACAGGTGTACGTGACTACAATTGTTTAAATGTTTAAATTAAAGTTTTAATAATGACACATCAATTTTAATTTAATGGTGGTTTCACTCAAACTAAACAAAATAAACCAAATATTTTCTCTATATTAAATTTGTAAATATACACTTAGACCAAACTTAATTTATATGACTTAGAACTACAAAGAAATTGCAGATTGTCGCGAGTTAATTGCGTTGTTGAAATTATAACGTATTAGGTACATTAAAACAGAAGTGAATCAATCAATTATTTGCTTTTTCTTGGAGCAGAAAACAGTTTACCGCACGATTACGTATGATCAGTATTTATTGTAGATTGAAACAATTTAACAAATTCAAAGTTAAATTTGGCTTTTATGGTCAGATACCAAATTGATAAAATTAATAAGGTTCAATATCAGTTAAACCTTTATGGACTAAAATAAATTTTAGTAACCATATCAATTAAAAGCTCTACCAGCTAATTTAAAAAAAATATTTTTTTTTTAAATTGAAACGTTTTGACAGTAAGATATTTAATGTTGATATTTCTTTGGTGCAGTTATTAAAGTCACAATTAATGTAGCTTTACACAATTATAAATTAAGAAGGACCTTACCACAATCCAAATTTAGAACAGTATTATGTACTAGTATGGACAAAAGTTAAATAATAGCAATACTGCAAATACTATTGAGCTTCCTAAAAATAACAAGATTTATTTAATTTACCTTTTGTTTGAGAAATTAAAAGAATTATTAGTGATAGTAAATTACGATTACGATTTAGAACTGCTAAGGGGTGGCTCGAGGTGATCATTTTTTTTAAAGTACTTCTGTACATCGCTGCACTGTTAAGAATGTTATACTACAGAAAACGGTGACCAATATGGCGGCATGCGGCAAGTTAAGGTTGTTACATCACACCATACATAACGTTTGGTAAATGGTTTTAACCATAAAGGTCATAACACAAACACGCCACATATTAGTCCATAACAATAATTACGTAACCGAAATGACCAAAAATAAATACCAGAAAAAAAGAATTAAGACCTTCTAGTAAGTACATTAATGAACAGCATTTTGGAAGAGGCGCAAAGTAAAAGAGGAATTGCGGCAGAAAAGAAAACGAAACCTTAAGAGAAAAGGTTCAAAAACCAATGGAAAGTGGTGACATAAAAAAAGCAAACAGTAATGATTTTCAAGCGACGAATCATAAGAGTGATGAAAATGTCATATGTCTGATCATTTTATCCTAATCGTTAAAGAAATTCGTTTAATTTTGAGCGAATTTGGTAGTTTAAAACTGTAGTTTAAATAATAATTATAGGTTATTATTAATTTTATTAAATACATAAATAAAAAGTTCACCTCGAGGAGGATTTGAACCTACGACCTGTACTTTGCTATAGTCAAGTTGCTTTGATATGTGTGAATCCTTGCGACATTGCAGGCTCACATTCCATTAATATAAGTAATTTGATTGTAATCTCATTACACTTAGAATTTACATCAGTTCTACATACATAAAGACAAAATTTACATCGATTGGGGCTTGAACCTTGATGGCGCAGTTGGTTAGCGCGGTACTCTAGCAAAGTACAGGTCGTAGGTTCAAATCCTACTCGAGGTGAACTTTTTATTTATGTATTTAATAAAATTAATAATAATTTTTAATTACATATTTACCTTTGAACTTATTCGTTCATAACAAAAACTTATAATAATAATGATTATAATTCAAACTTTTAGAATAAACAAAACGTTGTTGTTTAACATTGTCTTGTTTATTCAGAATAAATTTTAATTATTTTTGTAACTACTGCATTTAAATGGGCTAGTTATCAAGATTTCAGCAGCTGGTGTTATAATCAAACACGTAATATTTTTTAACATATATAACTTTTTTCTCCAACCACGTAAATAAAACACTATATTGTGACAGTAGTTCCTACCAAAAATGGCTGATTTCGGGATTCTTCAGTGACTCCATGGGAACTGTACAAAAATTAAATTACTTTTTGTCCTTAGTGAAAAAATTAATTTGACCTTGATCAAACATCAGCATCATACCACTAGACGTTCATGGGATGTCATTATTTCAATAAATACAATTATTTCAAAGTTTTTGCATGTTCATCACAAACAGATGTTTAATATAATTTTGGTTTTATTTTCGTTTTAAGTAAGTGTGAGGTTATTAAAATGTTTTGCATGATTATCTTCTATTAACAGGACTTAAATCGGCATATACCGTCGACGGTGGCGCCATCTATCTTCACATCATTTCCTAACATCTGTCACATTTAAATCAAATTTATAGAAAGAAAATCTAATGAATATTAATTAAAAATTACACGGTCTTTTATTTCACTAAAAACTAGAATAATACTCATTTTGTATACAATTGAAATGTCTGATAGTGATAGCGACATAAATGAGGGGTTCCCACACAAATAGTGAACTGCAAATAAATGACTAAATATAAATGTAAAAGTGGATGCAAAAAAATATGTTTTATTCGTACAAAAATGAGTGTTTGGAACTACCACTAATTAACTAAACTTTATGAAAACAATATATAATTTATATTTTAAATACATATAGGCTTTAGAAAGCAATTAATAAGTTGATTTATAAATAAACTGATAACATTAAATAATACCTCAAACCGTAGGTCACCAACTGGAGGTTGAGCGTAAGGAATACCTTCAAATGCCGAGAAAACACGTCCGTCATACGATGTTCTATGATAACCAGTTAGGCTTCCTAACGAAGTTTCCACCTTTGGTACATCATCTCCCAACGTATCTTTAACTGCACAGTGTTGTATGTGATACAATGCGAGTGACCACTTACCACCAATGCACAAAAAAGTCACTAAATGTAACATTTGTAATGAATATAAAATCATAGTTTATAATACAATATAATTCAATATTTTATCATTACCACTAATGGAATACTTACGAATCCAGTACAATAAAGTGTATATTTATAATAACAAATGTTGGCGCTTGCGTGTTTAGTTAAACTCACTGGACCGAGGGATGTCGAATTTAAATAACTTATACTTTTAAATTTTTGTTTTTTAATCTTACTTACGTCGTGGAATTGGATAATTAACAGCACTAATATTTCAAAATATAATTCCACAATGTTTTATATAAGTATTTATTTTCCAACACTTTTCATTAAATGTATAATTATGAAGAAAAAGTATCTTAGTTATGGTAACAAATCACTAAGGTAAAACAGCATTGGATACTTAAAACGTCTGTTAAAGGTGAGTCTATAAGATCAACCTGTTCGTTCATTAAAGGTGCTTAAACATCTCATTTGTTTTTTTTATTACAAACATGTAAAAATTTAATAGCGTTTTGAGAAGTCATAAGGTGATTATTATTAAATGTTTGGTATAATTTGATTTGTCTGTGTGTTTGTAATTATAACATCTAATGTGTCTTTATATATAATAAATAAGTGTTTGTCCAATATAAATAGAATTACTGCATTTGGAGTGCAATTTATAAATACCGTTAAATGTCGTTAGTTGATTCGTTGGCATTAAATAAATATTTAAGAATTTTGGTATCAGTTATGAAAGTTACTTTGTACTTCTTGTTCTTTTGTAATATGTGGCTACTTTTTCTGATATTTTTCCCAAACATGAAATTGATATGTATTTATTTTCTATCGGTTCTATGTTAACTACGTAAATGATAAGCTTTGATCTAGATTTTTAAGTGTTGATTGTAGTTGAAATGTAACCATTTGCTTGTGCAATTTGTTGAATAATTTTTCTATTGTAATTTGTTTAGTGTATGGTGACATGAATCGTTTGGAGTTATACATAACGAAGCCAAAATACAATTTTATCAAAAATATTTAATTCAAAGTTATTCGTGATATTCTGGATTATATATAAAGATATTAGCTGAAATTGGGTGAAATTGAACAGCCTATAGGTTAAGCTATTTTTTGTAAATAAATCTTATTATAGAATGTGAAATAATGTTGATTAATACGCAGATCAAGTAAGTGAATTAGCTCAATTCTTGTAACTAATTCAACATTTTTTTTTTAATAAACGCATGCATTCTTGAGGAGGTATTTTAGAAAACATACTAGCATCATCAAAACTTACAAGTTTATTGTGTAGTGGTAATTTATGTTTTGTAGTTGATTAATCATGCGACTATACAGTTTTGGTGCTTGTGGGTTCTTGTTTAGAATTTTTTGTTTCCCTAAATTAATAAAGCAGATATTACAGTTTGTAAACCTTGTCTCACATCTTTTTGGAGTTTGGTTGTTTGATTTCTGTTTAAATGTGTCTAAATGTTCGTTAATAATCATTAACTTTTGGCACACAATTATCTTTTGAAATAATTATTAAAGTGCTGCTTTAACAGAAATTACATTATCTCTGTTAATTTTATTTTTAACTGATTTTAATAAATAATGGTAAGATTTGTTTTTGTAAGTGTTGTCCTTTTTACAAAAATTCTTTAAGTAAATGAGCAATTTGAAATCTGCGCAATGATTATGATCATCTTTAAGATGTGTGTCGCATTCTACTGTTCTCTTTAATTTTGTTAGCGAAGATACTCAAAACCTTTGTTAGGAAGTTCTAATTCTGTATTATTAAAATTGTGAACATTGTTCTGATTTGTGTTTGTTCTATGTTAGTGGTGTAGTTTTTGGACAAGTTTTAGAATTTTGTTTCTTCTGTGATATTTTTTTGTTTGAAGTAACTGACAGTTTGTCTAACGTTATAGTCAAATATATCAAATTCAATATTCTGTATCTTAGGTAACATTTTAGAATAAGTACCTTTAAGTAAGCAGGTTATCTCAAATTCGAAACCACATTTTAACTAAATGACTAAATAGTAGCCGCTATGCTAAATAGGTATTGTGTATGTAAATTAGTGCGACAATGAAAAAAACTTACAAACGATATCATTCAATCTAATTACCTAATTAGTAGAATCGTTAAAAAAAACAAGAGTGAATGCGGAACGATTATGATAGCGCAAGGTTTGAATGCTGGAAGGTTTATTAGCGCCGACAGATTAAAGCTAAGCAGGGCGTTCGAGTTGTGTAAGTGCGCGATTGTTTACAATTTGAAGGATTAATCATAATAGTTTAATATCAGTAAATTGACACACGACAATGAAAGGAGAAAATTAATTTGGCCGATTCTTATATGTTCTGTAGTGAAAAATTAATTTGTCTAAAAAGAGCAAAGTATTGTATTTAATTAGCCCAAAATCAACACTAATTACTACCCTTTTTTTGTATTTCAACTTCAATTAAGGTAAATCACAGTTTTAAGCGTACACTAGTGATTCAATAATAACATTGTTCAAAGAACAATTGTTGATGTAATACAGTTCCAGTTGAATCTCAGGTCGTCATGCCTGTTTCTATTTTAAAATAGAGAATAGTGAACTAAGGTTTTAAGAAGAGATCGGATAAAGTCCTAAATTCCTGCTTAAAAATTAGCCTATTACTTATTACTAGTAAATTTGCTTCTGTTTTTTAATATATCCCATTACTAACTACACTCTTACAAATCAGTTTGAAATTCGTACAATTTTCCAAATTGGGTATTACTTCTTACTTATCAATTTTAGAACATTCTGGTAATCATAAATATTAGCACATATTATACGGGAGTGAAACAAATAGTTCAGTTAAGAAAGTAAAGAATTAAACGAGGTTTATTCTAAAAGTTCACTTTTATGTACTAAGTAAGCGAACATCTTGCGGTCCACGATCTTTTAAGATTGACGTCTCAGCTTAAGATAATTATCAAGATAACTTTAGATCGCGGTGGCTCTTTAAGAGCATTTCTGACATTTATCTCAATTTTTAACTTTGTTTTATGGTAAGTGTAAGGTGTTTGAAGTAAAATTTGAGCTATTATACATTTCACAACGACACCGCACCTCTGAATAATAGTTAAATGGCAACCTGCCGATTTTATAAGATACAGTTATATATATATATATATATATATATATATATATATATATATATATGGATGGTATAATATATATATATATATATATATATATATATATATATATATATATATATATATATATGCAAGTTTAAATAATATAAAAGTGTACAGTTCGTTATCGAGAAAAATAGTATACGAGTGTAAAATATGGTTTTAATGCAACGAAACGGACTTTGTGGGGTATGCACAAGGTTGTTATATTCATAAAAGCAATAAGCTATACCAGTAGCATGTTAAAAGATCAACACGATTCATATTAGTGTGTACGTTTAGTTTCGTTTAAGATATATAAGTAATTTCACATTTAAATCAATTTATTTAAGCAATTTAAACACGTGACAGATATTGATTACATGGAGTACGATAATTCTAATGTGTAGAACATGTATAGTAATAGGTACAATGCATAAACTCTGCGAACTGTAAATAAGGGTTATGGTACGAACACAGTACATTGATAAATCACAGACAAAGTGTTTAAAAAGTGCATAAGAAGTGGTAGTGACTTAGAAACATAACTAAGAACATGAACAACACTTGTGCAATGTGATATTTAATACATAATTACAATTTGTACACAAAAACTTACAAAATGTGTTAACAATATGGAAATGTGAAAAGACAAAATTATGAACTATGGAGTATAAATAAACAGTGATTGTGTTAGAGACATATATAAGAACATATTAGATAAACATTTCAAGTGATATAGACGTTTAAAACGCAAGTTAAAAGTAAATTATATAAAGTTAGGTTAAGTACTATATTTAAGAATTTTACAAATTTAAAGTTTCTATAGGATAAGTTCAGAATAAATTATAAAAGCATATAATAGTAGGTTTCCTCATTTTCACAAAGAAATTAACAGTAAATATGTAATCTAAACATAAAATTAGAAAAGTTGGGTTAACTACCTAAAATTAAGGTATGAAAGTAGAAATTTTGTTAAAACTAGGTAAAATGGGTTGAAATAGTGTATTCTTATACAGTTTTTTATGTAACAGTTGAATATGTAATTAGTTTAGTTGTAAAATATAAAATTTGTTAGATATTAGTAAATTTAGATATTAGTTTGTCAAAATGTAAATTCTTGAAGCAAAGTATGGCATGTGAGGTGTCTTTTATGCGGAAAGTTGCCCTGATTTCAGAAATGTATTTATAAAGCAAATCCGAATTGATTTGAAAAAGTTATGGCATAATTTATGTTTTAGTTAATTTAACATTTTTGTTTAGACCAATCAGATGCTAGGATCTTTTGTATGTAATGTAGAAAAAATTGAAAATTTGGTATCCATGAGAAAAGTATAAAAGGAATTGCTCCTGATTTCTCGCTCTCTTGCTTTTGAAATTTTTTGTGACTAACAAGTCATAGTGCTAGTAGTGCTTTTGTTAACATGTAAAATTTTCGTTAACATTATCGGATTTGAACCGCGATCAACGTAGAGTTGAGATTTCAGAAACAATTGTTTTAACCTATAACAAAATTTAAAACTAAGGTTACCGATTATAATTGTCGATAATATTGTATTTGTTTCATTTCGAAATCGTGTTTAAACATCGGTTTTTTTTATGTCAATAAAATCCTTCAGTTATTGTGGATGTAATGTTTATTTTTTTGAAAGTGATGGAGGTTATAAAATAAATTTAACTTCATTTCGGCATCTAAAATAAAAGTGCAAGTAAATATAAAATTTTATATAAGAATAAAATACAAGTTAAACCCGAAAAATTATTAAATATTTAAATCAATATTTAAATATACAAATAAAAATAAAAATGCTTGTCTGAAAGTATATGAGCATATTATGTAAGTGCATCGTATTTACCACGAGGAAGATTTATCACAAGTTAATGGATTTGGATGAAGTTATGGAAATTAAGCAGCACCATTTTCAACAGCAAGGCAGTAACATCGATACATGGAAAGAAGTCTACGTCCAATGTTAATATGGAACAAGCTTAATGTGACCATTTTTTGGAAATTGCAACATTACATAAATTTTCTATCATAACCCAACTATTGCATTGATTATTCTTTCGATGTTCTGTATTTATATTTTTTGTTTGATTGTAAACAAATGTTTGTGCAACAACATGTATCAATATCTGAGAAATCAATAAACAGGTGTAATTATAAAAATAATAATTTTACTTTGAAGAAAATCAAAATTGTACTCACTAATTTTAGATCCTTTGGTAAGTTGGCAAGGACGCAACGCATGCGTAGTTTGTGCACATTCCAACGAAGTCTGTTTCACATTGAAACTATTAATTACAAATTACAATTTAATTATTAACATGAATATTTCCATGTGTGAAATAAAATAAAAATAAAGATTCGAAAAGATTTAAATTTTTATAATAATAATAAAAGTTAAACATATTTATTTTATTTGCCAATTGAATTCCAAATTTAGAACCCTATATATATATATATATATATATATATATATATATATATATATATATATAGTTAGTTTGCAGACGTTCGTGTTTTAATTTTAGATAAGGCCGTGCCAAACGCCTAACGTACATCCTTGCTAATACAGCCAAGCGATTAAGCACCGAAATAGTGATATTATTTAAAACTTAATGGTACACTTGGTATGTGTAAAAGTGGTTAAATACCACGTTACTTTCTGATCAATTTTATTTTGATACCAATAATTTGCATATTTGAAATCTTCACAAAAAACGCCTAAGGATGACAATACCACTGACCTTTACCTGTGACCCAGCAGGAATTACAAAATCGTGATCAAAACCAGAAGTTCACAACTTTAATTGGAATGCTTAACGAGCGAAAACAGATTTAAAAAAGGTTCTACAGTTAGCCCAATAGTAATCGTTAAATTTAGAGACACATTTATTATTGTAAACATACAGAGTAAGCATTAGAGTTCATCATGTCTCCGTGATGATTTACTATTTTCGAACAAATTCAAACCTTCCCAAAATTCTATTGTTGTAAGATTATTATTTTCTACCATTTTAATGTCATCTACGTCGTGGATAAATAAATAATTAAAATTTTTGGTTTTCATCCTCTCCCAGTCTATTCCATTCGCGACTGGTTTACTGCAAGTAAATAACACTATAGCTTAAAATATACAGTTTAAGACGTGCATTTACCCATCTTTTGCAAATGAAGCTATAAAATCAAGAAGTAAGTCTTTCATATACTGTTTCGCTTCCGAAAGTTTTTCTCCATAGACTGGAAACATTTTTATGTCATGCAATAAGAAAGCATCATCTGCATGAGATACACCTGTACGAGTAATTCGATCAAACTTAACTAATCATCAAAATCGTAGAGGTACCTTCTACGCCCAATTCAAATAATTTTCCATAACTCAGCAATCCTTGTTTAAATCCATACATTCCAGCATACACAGGAGACTCGGCCACTTTTGTTTGCATTCTAACTGCGGTTTCGAAACCTACATTGAAGAGTCGATCTCCAAATGCCTAAATAAACAGTGCATTTATGGATGTCAGTAATTTACCGGAAAGGGACGTTTAGGCACGCTCCTTTAGGCGCGGACTGTTAGGCGCGCGCTTTTAGACACCGAGTCATTAGGCGTGAGCTCTTTTAGGCGCGCGAACTTTTAGGCGCCGGAACATTAGGCGCGGGTACAATTAGGCGCCATGTGGATACGATTCAGAATGGTGTGGATATGCAATGGAAAAATATGAGCGGTTTTTCAATAGTTTTATTTAGCTCGAAATGTATGTATGTATGTATGTATGATAAAGGTTTTAATATAAAAACTAAGGCATATAACCCACAAACTTATTAATTAACTATTAATATGTAATTATGACCAGACTTTAATCTGCTATAACTTTGTTTATCTCTTAGTACACTGTCTATTAGTGTTTATCTATACACCTTTAACGATATCTAATGACACAATCGTCATTATACCTACAGAGTTTTCCAATTTTAATAGCCTTTAAGTTATTTAAAATACCATAATGTCAACTAACTTTTCCGTTTCCAAGACAGTGAAAGTTTCGAGGATAATGATCATTAATAATTGTTTTAACTCTTTGCCTTAAGGAATTCTTCGGATTTGACAACAGGCATAGGTTCTCTTTACAAAACTCTAAGTATCTACATGACATTGAGCGTTTGGCCTAATAACTCTGCGTCTAAAAGCGCGCGCCTAACGGTGCGCGACTAAAGAGGCGCGCCTAAACGTCCTAGACCGGTAATTTACAATACCTTAACGAAAGAATGAAGATTATGTTCTGAAATATCATTATTTTGAAAGTAAAAGTTTTTAATTTTATGTGCAATTTCTTTCTTAGTAGTCGCCGGGGTGACGTATTCATAATCAAACAAGTACTCTGACATCAGGTCCCATTCCCTATTAACATCATCGTATCCACCTTTTACATCTGTAACCGTTTTAATTTAAATGCATTCCCAATTAAATAAATAACATACACATAGCGGCAAATAATCCTTCATCTTTTGCAATCCACGTTAACCATGGAACATCGTTCATTTCCCCATCTTCCAACTGCCTGTACGGATGTTTTGTTATAAATGCAGAGTCTGACATTACTTCCACAACTGGAGCAAACTGGGCAATTGGCAATTGATGAAAAACATAAAAATCATTTGTTCTTGCAACTAATTCATCAACTGGAATTTTTTTTAAACAATTCACTAATGTTTGAACATTCGAATTTTGACAGTTTAGCCAAGTGGCAAGTTTTTTGGTTTTTTCTAGTGCAGCTTCTTGGAGTGCCCAAGGCATTAGTGCAGTTCCACTTTGCGATATACCTCTTTGGAATAATCCTATAATCAAAATTTGGCACATCTACTTTAACACACTCTAATTTACCTTTAGATTTCGGAGAGAAATAATGGTAATGAACCGAAGAACCACCAGCCGATAAACCCATTAAGGTAACGGATTTGGGATTGCCACCAAAATTCTTTATATGCTCTTGAACCCATTTAAGTGCAAGTTGTTGATCTTTAAGTCCATTATTTCCAGGTATTACGGTATCCTCGGTACTTAAAAAACCTGGAATGTATCATTACAAATTCCGTGGCAAGAAACGTTTAATTTTAATTACCTACCCAATATACCAAGTCTATAATTTAAATTGACGTAAATAATTTCACGGTCCATTATATAAGAGGGCCCACCGCTAAATGCATCTCCGATCATAAATCCACCTCCATGCAAATAGACTATTACGTCAAAGTTATCATGATCTGATGGTTGACTTTTGGGAACGTATACGTTAAGGTACAAGCAATCTTCAGAATCTAAATAAAATAAAACTGTTTTCAAAATTGTAAACCAGTGGAATTGATACTACCATTTCCGTCAGTTGAAGAAAATGAATTTTGTATTTGCGTACAAACATAATATGTTCTGTTTGCATTTAAGACATCATTCCAAGCCTTTGATGGTTTTGGTGCCTAGGAAAAAAGTATTTAGAGGTCAGAATATTATTTTTTTTTACGAGCTTGCGGAAAAGTATACTTTTCCGCACGCATTTTAGTTTAGAAAATTTCACTTTTCCACACTTCTACCTTTCCTCACGCGTGCTGCAAAGTACTTTACCGAATTCTAAATAATTACTCTAGAATACATTTATATGTGCATTTTGATGCAAGGTATTATAGTATTTTATAATTATTTTTTCCATTTTATTCAAATTTTGTTAAATATTGCATATTAGAGAATAAGCTTTTGATACAAATAAAATTTAAAAAAACATGCAAACTAAATAATCTGACATTACTACTGATACCATCAATTAAAAATGTTGCCATGTCGCCTTGCCGTCATATTTTGACAATTCTTATATTAAATTGATATTAAATTAATAAATGTTGAGCTAGTGAGTCGATACTAGGAAAGATTAAATAAAATGTAATAACATTAATATTGTCAATAACGAGTAGTTAACTAATAAACTTGTGGGTTTGTATCTAGTTATATTTTGTCTAATTAAATGTTATTTTTTGCTTCTCCTCACGCTCGTAGAAAAAATTTTGTTCCTAACACGGGCGGAAAGTGTCGTTTCCACACCCAACCGTATGTCCGAACTCTTACTATACTATACTACTATACTATTACTATACCATATATAAATTATAAATTTTTTTATTGAATGCATTTTAACATAGCAAGTTTCATATTTAGCAAGATAAACATACCTCAAAGCGTAAGTCACCAGTTGGAGGTTGGGCGTACGGTATACCTTCAAATGCTGAAAAAACTCGACCTTCATATGAAATTCTATGATATCCGGTAATTTTGCCCAAGGAAGTTTCAACAATCGGTACCTGATTTCCTAAAGCACCTTTAAACAGAAAACAACCAATTTTAATACATTACATAACGAAACTATAGTATTTGTTCATTAAGCATTTTAAATATTTAACTAAACAAATTTGAAATTATTTCTTCACAATTCGTTCTGGTTTAAAGAAAATATTTTTTTACTTTTAACTTTTTATTCATTATTTTATTTGTCCCTAAGGCGCTGCTTAATTGGACTAGACGTGGTTGCTTTGGTAATATCTTTTTTGTGACACGCATCGGAGTGTTATTTTCACAAGGAATGCGTAGAAGTAAACGACCAGTGTGGCTTATTGAACGACAAAGAATAAGTTTAGTATTTGTTCATTCTTAAATTGATTTTGCACTCTTTCATTCTAAATCGAGTGTTCCCAATCAACAAGGAATGGCAGGAACGTCAATTTTACAGTCTTAAACTAAAGTGTGTTACATGCGTTTCTTATGCCAACATTAGTTAGTTTGGTTTAGATGCTCTTAAAAAGCATATAAGGTCATTAAATATTTCCTTAAGTATATTACTTTTCTGAATTAGATCAATCTTTTCCATTGAGATGGGTGATAACCCATTCGTCGGTAGCATTTATTTGTATGATTTGGGGTCACTGGATATGCAGCACAAAGTTCAGTTTGAGCGTTCTTTTGAATTTGGTTTAAGATTTTAAGATTTTATTTAATCCATTGAATTGTGTCGGTTATACATTTATTCCTCGTTAGATGAAATAATATCCTTTACACGGTTTTTTCAATGAAAAAATGTCACAGCCATGCAGTCTTCATTCCCCTCTTTAATTTTAGTAACACAACTTAACAGTTATCTTCGATATAATTAGAGACGTGCTTCCAAGTGATGAAAGTTCGTATTATCGATTTTGGTCTACGAACATAACCTTTGTTTGTGTTTATTGCCTTTACCTGTTACACGTCCAATTCGCACTACGCGTCGCGCATGCTTACAATAGTAAGTGGGTCACACACACACACACACACTCACACACATACACACTCACACACTCACACACACACACACACTCACACACACGTTCACACACACATACTTACACACACTCACACACACACACAGACACATACACACACACACACACACACACACACACACACACACACACACCACACACACACACTCACACACACACACACACACACACACACACACACACACACACACACACACACACACACACACACACACACACACACACACACACACACACACACACACACACACCACACACACACGCACACACACACACACCACACAGCACACCACACACGCACACGCACACGCACACACGCACACCACACGCACACACGCACACGCACACCACACAGCACACACGCACACACGCACACACACACACACCACACACACCACACACGACACACACACACACACGCACACACACACACACGCACACACACACACGACACACACGCACACACGCACACACACGCACACACGCACACACCACACGCACACGCACACACGCACACACGCACACACGCACACACCCACACGCACACACACACACACACGCACACACGCACACACGCACACACACACACACACGCACACACGCACACACCACACACGCACACACGACACACACCACACACCACCACACACACACCACACTCACCACAACACACCACACACTCAGACTCACTCACACTCACATTCACACCACGCACTCACTCACACTCACACTCACTCACACTCACACTCTCAATCACACCACACTCACCAACCACACTCACACTCACTCCACACTCACTCACACTAACTCACACTCACCTCACACTCACATCACACTCACTCACGCTCACGCTCATGCTCACACTCACTCTCACACTCACACTCACACTCATCACATCACACTCACCTCCCTCACACTCCACTCACTCACATTCACACCCACACTCACTCTCACACTCCCACTCACACTCACACTCACACTCACATCACACTCACTCACCTCACACACTCATGCTCACCTCACTACACTCACGCTCACACTCACTCACACTCACACACAGCTCACGCTCAGCCACTCACACTCACTACATCACTCACACTCACACTCACACTCACCTCACTCACTCACACTCACACTCACACTCACCACATCACACTCACCTCACACTCACTCACTCACTCACTCACACTCACCTCACACTCACACTCACACTCACATCACACTCACCTCACACTCACTCACACTCACTCACACTCACACTCACACTCACACTCATCACACTCACGCTCACCTCACTGCTCACCTCACCCACTCACACTCACACTCACACTCACACTCACTCACATCAACTCACACTCATACGCTCCACTCACACTCACACTCACACTCACACTCACACTCACACTCACACTCACTCACTCACACTCACTCACACTCACTCACACTAACTCACACTCACCTCACACTCACACTCACACTCACTCTCACTCACACTCACTCACACTCACTCACACTCACTCACACTAACTCACACTCACCTCACACTCACACTCACTCACGCTCACGCTCATGCTCACGCTCACTCTCACGCTCACACTCACACTCACACTCACACTCACACAGTCACGCTCACGCTCGCGCTCGCGCTCGCACTCGCACTCGCACTCACACTCACACTCACACTCACACTCACACTCACACTCACACTCACACTGACACTCAGTCACACTCACACTCATTCACGCTCACGCTCACACTCACACTCACTCACACTCACACTCACGCTCACGCTCACGCTGCACTGGCACTCCCACTCACACTCACACTCCCGCACACTCACACTCACACTCATACTCACACTCACACTCACACACGCACACTCACACACTCACACACACATACACAATTTGGCCGATCTTGGCGAAACTTGGCCAAAGTTAGTAAAATGAGGTAATAAGTCGATTTATAGATATGGAAAAAAAGTTGATTGGATAACCTTCTTTGCCTACAGGTGTATATATGTAGGTTAAGTTGAAAAGCTTTTGTAAACTGTGCAATATTTTACATTTGATCTTATATGTGATTTTGATAGAGGAGTCAATACTATGTAGGACAATAGGTCAGTATTGGTGCATTTTGATATTCTACTTATTAGTGTTGTGTCCACATTAATATTGACATAGGTAACATTTTTTTTTTGATTAAATCCTAATACTTAGCCAGTATTTGAGTACAGCATGGAATCGCATCCTCAACGGGTTTACAGCTTTCAAGTAATAATTAGGATGTGCAAGAATCATATAAAATTTGTAGCAAGCAATATAATGCTGTACATTTTTAAATACTTAAAACATAGTTTTATTTACACTCACATTTTACGTTTAGAAGGTATTAAAATTATGCAAATGAATCACATATATTTCACAAGTGTCGTAACCTACTAGAGTAATTGATCTCGTAATTTAAAAATGATTCATGTGGTTAAGTAAGTTATTTGTTGGTTCCAAAACACGTATTTCAGTTATCAGCCTCTATTGAGGATTGGTCTATCTCTGATTGATTTAAAAATGATAGTGCTCTGCTCAGTAGAGCACCGGTCAGTCTCTCAATTTTCTCATATTTATATTTACATATATGGTCTGATCATTGAGTAATGATTTTTTACTCAATGGTCTGATGGTATTCAATGTAGTGACTTACCACCTATGTACACTAGTAACACAAGGCACATCATTTTTACTTCACACACTTATAAAATATGAGCTCATACAAACATGTCAAGTATGTTATACACTTTTAACAACTACATCATTAACATCCAACAGTGATAATAGACCATTTCAAGTTTGATAAAAAATATATTTGCATAACGTTACTAACAATAACAGGTAGATTAATATTTAGATCTAATCACAGGTATATTAATTACTATATTTACTTGACTTGACACAAAAAAATATATAAATTCCAAGTATATTTCCTAAAATACTAACAGATTGTAATTATGAGCCTAAACCAGAATAAAATTATTTAATAATGAGAAACCTTGAACTTGGCGTGTAGCGTCCATACACGCTAACATTAATTTGTAAATCATTCATCATAATGAGTTAGGTGTATTGATTACTTCCGCGTCAGATGTGTAGCCTATCTTTCTGGTAACTAAAATGGATATTATTTATAATTTTACCAAAAATATTGATTAACCATATATTAACAAAATAGTCAACATTTTAGGAAAATAGTATTTAATACTACGTGATAGTTTTTTATACATACTCTCAGGAATTGAAGGGTGGTCTATTGCCAAAACAAATTAGCACTAATTTTAAATTGTTACAATTAAGGGCACCCTCGGATATTAGACTGACAGAAACTTGTTAGACAAATGCCGCGTAAATAGGTTTTCAATGTTTGGGGACAAAAAGATGCTCAAAATTTCAGCAGGTAGTAAATAAGTTATTTTTCTTGCTGGATTTAAATACTATTTTTTCTGGTTAGCTTTTAATTTTATTAGGGCAATATATGCAATGGTGGCATTATTTAAATATGTGTAAAAGTGGAAACGGTTAATAACAGATCGCTACACCAGTCAGAAATTAATAAATTGCCTGAAGGGAAACTACAAATTAATTAAGGATTAATCACTTATGATACACCATCTACATTATTTTATAAATTTCGCGTTGGTACCATAATTAGCTCATATTCATCAAAACATACATAAAGACAGAATGTTCATTTATATCGGTAGTACGTGTATATAAACTACTATCGAAGCTATAATAGAAACGTCCATTAACGTTTCATGCGAATAAAGGTGTTACACGATAAATCTATGCTAGCACCTTGAAGAGCTTATAATAGTAAACAGGGAAGCCTAAACAAGAAACCGGCCGTACCTACTTATAGTCAAACATTCCCGTTATCGATAAGCTATACCACAAATGTAGTAAAATGTGAGCTTCTTTTCCGATGCGTTCAGCGACAGCAACCAGTGTAGTCGCAAATACGGAGAAGAATGTTTTCTCAATTTTTACATCATGTCCTTCCAAATTTATTTATAATGCAAATTATCGTCCTAAAGTAAACCCTTCGGAAAGGGTAGAGTTATGAAGACTATGCAACAAGCCTATTTCAAGGAAAATCAGTCGAAAACGGATAAATATTGAGATCAGGTATCGCACAGCTGGGCATGCCGTTACAGTCATTACCCCCTAGTTTGACAATTTTAGAGGGATAGCGATAAACATAACATAACTTCACGGCATTCCCTTGCGGGATAGGTACAACAATCTCTGCCTCTTATTTATTTTTCATTCACAATCTTTCTCCATACTTTCCTATCTCTGCACGTCCTTTTATTTTTAAAACCCCTTATCTGTCTTCCTCATCATACATTCTACTGCATTCAGCCAAGTTTTACGTGGCCTACCAGGCTCCGCCTTACCTCTAACCTCACCCACACATATTTGCCTCGTTAATCTTGTTGTTCATTCTTTCGTGCTTTTTTTGACATACCCATGCCTCACGTACATACAGTACTGACAGGACAGGTAGACTCATACTTTCGTTGCTCAGTATCTTCCACATACTTCCAATCAATTTCCTTCCTGCATTGACCCTTCGTCCTGTTGATATGTAATTAGTCATGGTTAGTATATATTGAGTTTGTAAACCGTTCGCGTTTATTGAGACACAAAATATATGTTGTTGTATAACATACAGTGCGCTGAGAAAGTAACGGATAAATTCGAAATCGTTAATTTGTGGTCAAAATCCTGCGACACGTTTTTTTTTTATTTTGATTCCGGACGTGCGCTGTGTAGCACATGTAGATGCCCTATTTATTAGGATTATTTGAAACAGTATGTGTGATATTAATTATTAACTGTGTCATAATTCGAAAAGTGATACGGTGTTAGTGTTGTCAATGTGTGCGTTAAATTAAGAATCTGGGTACTAAACAGTGCACAACATTTATTAAAATAAACATAAACTGAACGAAAACAAACATAAGATAAGACTTGAAAGAGTTTTTGTCTTCCGGTGACAAAATACGCACTTCAAGTCTACCTATAACGATACATAAATATGCGGTTTTAGACCGCTTGAAAATAAAAAATAAACTTCATATCGCGTTACCTAGTTGTTTGTTGTTTTGACGAAAGCCTACATTTCAACCTTTCGTTCCCACCACTTTTCGAATTATGCCACATTTAATAATTAATATCGCGCATACTGTTTCAAATAATCCCAATAAATAGGGCATTTTTGAACTCAGGAGAAAAAAATTGCATCGATTTCAGCGAAGATCATACAAGGTTGCCATTTAAAAATATGAACTTTCACGTCATATCCGGAAAGTGCGCAGCACCATCTACATGTGCGACGCAGCATAAAGTCCGAATCAAAGTAAAAAATCGACGTGTCGCAGGATTTTGACCACAAATTAACGATTTAGAAAATAATGAATTTATCCATTACTGTATAACTTAACGTGTGCAAAAACGTATTCTGTTCATTCAAGTTATTTTCAATAAATACTTTAAAACTTAACATTTTAACACTTCCAATCTCGCCATCCATTGTACCTTCTACAGTAAAAATTGTACCCAGATATACCAACTCGCCCACTTGTTCAGCAATTTCATATGGCAGAGTAAGTACTCTATTGTCCTTTTCGCCTTGTCCATTGAATACTACAATCTTAGTTTTGTTCACGTTTACCTTTAGGCCTATGCTCTCACAGACTGCATGAAACTTCCTCAGAGCAACTAGTAGCTCATCCGCACTATCACTTAATAAGACTCTCATCTGCATACACCAGAACTCGTATATTTACGTCACCAACCGTTACACCATTTGTATCGGTGCATGCTTGCCTAAACGATTTATCCATGTATACATTGAACAACCACGGCAACATCACACAGCCTTGTCGCACTCCTTGATTAATATTAAAGTATTCAGTCACACCTCCTCTCACCCTAACACATGACCGGCTACCGTTATATACTGCTCTTATTCCGGTTATTAGACCTTTACTTACGCCATACTCATTTAATATTTCCCACAGCTTCTACCTATTCTCTCTGTCATATGCTTTCTCCCGATCTACAAAGGCACAGTGCAGCTTCCTTTTTACACTTAAACATTATTCGATCAACTGCTGGTGAGCATCCATCTGATCAACACTCTCCCTGGCATGAAACCTCTCTGCACATCCCAAATCTGAGTTTGTGTAGTTTCTGGTACTCTATCAATCAGTACTCTTCCAAATACTTTACAAGGTACACTGAGCAAACATTCCTCTGCAGTTCTTGAAATCACTCTTGTTCCTCTTACCCTTATACAGTGGCACAATGGTCGTACTCTTCCAATCACTCGACACTTTTCCACTTTTAAGGCATACATTGAATGATTCACACAGTCTTCGTATGACTTTTTGCACCTCCATCCTTTAGGATTTCACCAGTGACTTCATCCACGCCTGCTCCTTTACCGTTTTTCAACCATCCTACCGTTTTCTCTACCTCATTTGACCCAATATCCTTTTCAGTTACATTCACCATTCCTTCTACATTCTTCTTATTTAACCCTTCAGTCTTATTTTCCTCACTACTGTACAGCTTTCCGAAATATTATTGCCAGCATTTCCGCACTTCACAATCGTTCCATACTATCTCGTTGCTCGTATTCATCACTCCTGCATCGTTCTGTTTTGGGTCACGTTTTGTATTTTTGACTCATTTCCAAAAGAGTTTTTTGTTTCCCATTTCCGTCAAGATCATTCTGCATTTTCTCGTCTTCCACAGCCATCACTTAACTTATTCTCACTGCTTCCTTCGCTTCTTTGTTTTTTAATATGTACAATCGTTTTTTCTCATCCTAATTTTTTGCAGCAATTATTGCCATGTACGCATATTTTTTCTTACATACTGCCTTTTTCACCGATTCATTCCAACAACCACAATTTACAACATAGTCTTTCAAGCTTATCCATGCACCTTGAACGTCAGTGTGCGCTACGTTTGCTTTTCTTCTCCAGACCCAGTTTTGCCCTAAACATACTCTCGGTACAACCGAAATGTGGTCCGATCCACACCCAAATCCGCGCATTTGACTTCATTTGTTCTCTATATCTTTATGTTATTGCAAAATATTTACGTGTTGGAGTATTTGCGCTTTATATAAGTTTCAAAACGTTTAAAACGTACCGTATTTTTTTTCGTAGGACTTCAATGCATAGTAATCCTAAATACTCTTTACACACTTTTCTCTATAAGCCATTTAATACGTACTAAAGTTCTACTGGTTCGATTATTATTTGTTTATTATTGACTCCAGTTTAGAACTTGATTTAACAATTATTGTAATTACTAAAATGTACATGTTTGATTTAAAACCTATACAAGGAAGTGGAGTTTGTAGTTTAACGTTTACCTTACGATTGTATGAATTTTAACAAACATTCCTGACATGGGTTTTTAAAGGAACCGTAATTTCATAGGGGTTACTTAGAAAGGCAACAATCATGTTTTCGCACCTTTTCTATTTATGTATCTATAGCGTCATTTCATACGTTAAAATTCTAAAAGATTAGATTAGTGCTATTATTCCTTTATTAATATTCAAACCGCTGGGCTATAAACTTGTTCAGAGACTCACTCCGACCGTGCACTGATGCTTGGTTTAGAAATTGTCATTTTTTACGCTCACATGTTTCACTAATCGCTGGTAGAAGTCGGAGGACAGTTAAAACACGTCCGTTTACTTTAACGACCATATGAAACGAATATAAGTATGCGATCGAGTCGAGGGGAAGGTGTCGGAGAGTGTAAAGTTTGCCGATGGTACATTCGTTGACAAGTTTAGAGAAGCCTATGTTAGAAGCAAACAAACTTGGCGAAACATCTATGTCCTGCCTGGTACATTTCGTTATTCTGCGGCCAAGTTAGTCTCGAAACTTTTTCAGCCAAGTTGCATTAGCAAGAAGGTACATATCAGACGTATAAGCTAAATCCTAAATAAAACCGCGTGCACCGTGACCTGTTCTATACCGAGTAGGTAGAGTTGTGCCGACACGATTTCCTTAGCATTCGGAGGGTAATGGGTTCGATTCCCGTTACCGTCTACCCTGTACGAGGTTTTATCAGGGGGTTTTCCTCATATACACATAGCCGCATGATCACTGCGTATATGCACACCATGTGCCGCTATTTAGGTAAATTCTGGGGTAGTATCTTCCCCCTCAGAACCCTAGCTCTGTTCCTTACGATCCTACCCTGACAACAGATATCTTTAATCCCACCATGCATACATACTTATGTATCTTGTAATGCGCAAAAATAGATATAAGATCGATTGTCTTTAAGCTTATTAGTTTCTATTTTCTGCACTAAATGATTTAAAATTTCTGTATTTACGATCTTACTAATGAATATGATGGATTAAATGATATACAAAATCATTCCTGTACGGTAGTTAAGTTCTACTTCACATACAATTTTCTTTTAGGACGTGTACGCGGTTATGTTATACGAAAATTATTTCTCTTTCGTATTTAATTCTGTATTTTAAAAGTTTACTCGTTTTTACGAAATTTAACTTCAATTAATACCTATAGCGCCATCTCTGAGATGAACGTAGGTACTGGTTATTTTCAAAATTCTTACATTTTATAGGTACCTGTCACTTTGCTAAATCACCACTAGATGGTGATACCATTACATAACTGCATCTTATTTATCATACCTTATTTTGAAAACAAACATCTGTTAAAAAATATTTAAATGTGGTAGAAATGAAGTTGTAAAATTGTTTCTTGAGGCGTTGGCTTTCTTTTCAAAATCGTCATTGCTGTAGAAGGGTGGAATGGTTCTAGAAAATTTTCTTGTTTCTATTTACTAGATGTTAAGTATCATTTTTATGGAAAAGTTTTACTATACAATATCGCTTTGTTGGACAAAAGTGATATAATCGCTATTTAAGAAATATTTCACTACACCTACACATTTTGGTAAGCCGTTTTGGATCTTGCTAACCTCGTTATAATTAGAACTTCTCCTTCAGGTTCCACACACACTTCTTCAAAGAAATAAGTGTAACAAATTGTTTAAGACATTTAAACTACCGCTCGTATTCGATCTTAGAAGTAACACCTTATCACTGAATAAACATCGTTTTCATTCTTTACTTTCGTTTTAGCAACTAACTTGGGTTTTCATAAACCTACGTTTCTATATATTTAAGTTTCCATCTATTGAAGTGTCCATATAACTTTACCGTTACGATTACATCCAAGTTCATGTTTACATTTGGTTGTGTTGATTGATGTGACAAGAGTATCCGTTCTGTATCTCTTTGGCTTATTATTTGGATTGTGTTGCTGATAAACTTCGATCAGCTGTGGCTCATATACTGGGGACTGCGTGTTCGCTGTTTGGCTGTTTGGCACAGGTCACCCCTTTCCTTTTTCGTGCGTGTATAAATAAATTGCTTTCTACAACGAAAAGAAGTACATTTACTTTAGTTCCGTTAACAAGTATTTGACAACCATCTTACATCTGAATAAGAACTGTACCTAAATTGCCTTCAGCAGGTTACGAGTACAAGTATTGGTTAAACCTATTTACCTGTAGTATAAGTTCGGTGTCAGTTGGAGATCCACCTGTAGCTAATTTTAATACCATTTCTCTCATGTAGAACTGCTATATGTTCATTAACCATTCTTTAATATTTCACACACAATCAACAGTCAAAATTTTGAATAACTTTTATTAAAATTGGATTTATATGCCACACCCATGAATGTATAACCTCCATTTTGAATAATTACTTTTGTACTACTGGTTATGTGGTCCGGCGCAGTAGCATTGCTGCAACTGTTATGTATACCAGATGTAACCTTTTATGTATACCAGATGTAATACTGAATCTGTTAACTGTTGGCGCGAGACTTCGTACTAGTTTAAATTACTTGGTAGCTCAAATATATAATATTCTTTTCTTTACTCGAATATGGATAAGGTTGTTCGGGCCAATTTCCGTGTCTAGTTTTAAATTGCTTAATTACTATTTTTCTTTGTTGCTTGAAGTAAAATTGGGACTGAACAAGCTTTTCCAATTGTATTTAGGTAACTTAATCAAAATGAGGTTTGTATTCAGTTTTGTTAAACGAAAGGCAAGCTGAATTATTTTAATTATTTCTTTCTTATAAGTAACTGATTTAATAAGTTTATTAAATTGGCCTTTTCAGGCTAAGCTACGTAAGATCTTACGTGGGCCGGAAGGGGTATTCTTTGTTTCGGTATACTAAACTATAAATCCTTATGGGCGTAAATGCAAGCTCACGACTTGCCCTGGTCAAGCTTAGTTTAACTTATATTAATTTTTTATAAATTTTGGCGACCTAAATGCAAGCTCGCGACTTGCCCTCGTAAACTTATTTTAATTTATATTTTATTTTCTTTTGGTGTTAATTGTGGGAATAACGTACATACGGTATATAATTTATTTCGTGTATTATTCATGTTTATATACCTATACAATAATATTTGGCTCATTGCCTCCTTTGTTGGGAATTCCAAAAAGGAAATAAATTTACGTTTGTTGAGAGAATTGTTCACTTACTTATTATTGCTATTACTTACTTCCTATTTCAAGCTTTACAGGCTCTCCCTCTCTCAAAGAATAGGAACCCATTTCTGTTCCTTCTTTCGTTAAAGCTTGTGGCGCCTATTTCGGTTCTTTCCTCTCTAACCAAATTCTCACGCCAACTATATTATCGATAACTTCAAAACAACAATGCAATCCGAGTGCTCTGATGTCTTCAGACCGTTTGATTGAGTTGTAGCCGGGCTCACTCATTTCTCCTGTATTGTGCCGTGTGGTGGTTATACACGTGGCAATGTATATTAAAAATCCATGATTGTGGCTGAAGGAGCTTAAAAGCTCCGCTTGGGGAGGGAATAAGATACGTTTGGTTTCCTGTTTTTCTTCGACCTGTTCGGTTCTGTTCATCCCCATTCTCAGTTGAGTCGACTCGACTCAGCTCACCTGAACTTATTTCAGTACACCAGAATTCACTGTTGCTTAAATCTGCTTTTGATACAATCTGTAAGAGTGACCTGCACGACGTAATAAACAGATAATATAGAAACAGGTTACAGACACATACTCGAACCAAATGAGGTACCAAGGGCCACATTACAAATCGACAATATACAGTATCACCTACGGACAAGAAACGATGTTGCTGGACGATATAAATAAACATAAAAAGGATGTGCTAAACGCTTTTCTTAGCAAAATATACTTAGCTTAGCAAGCACTCCAAAATGGTATTACAAATAACCCAGTTAAATGGGATAACTTCAACCAGCATCCTACCCTAGGCATAGAAAGCGCCATCACATGGACATCTGCAAAAGGACGGCTTGCAAACGCTGCTTTTCTAAAAAGATGCACGGACTATGGAGCGATTGTCAACGTAGCTCACATTATGGTGAATTGCAAATAACAAATTAGCGAACTACTTGTTGAATACAGCAAAAGCCTCTATATACAAAGTATACACAGCTGAAAGAAAAGAAAAGAGAACAGATAAGAACCTAAAAGCGTATTGGGTTGGTCCAAACAAAGGGAGAATAATGAGAGAATTTATCCAATATAAAAGCAAAAACTATCTCAAATATTTTGAAAAAGCGTGGGGTGCCGATAATGAGTTGTAGGGTATAAAGAAAGACAATGAATTAGTTTTTTAGATTATGACTCTCAATTGATACACAATGAAAAAATGTTAACGTATACTTGGTAATAAGCTGCATTCTGTAACGAAAATTGTAAAGGTGCAATTCTACTTTTATGTACATGTATCAAACATTAATGAATTAAAATCTAAACGTAAAAAACACACACGCGCGCGCACACACGCACACATGCTCACACACACAAACACATACACATACACATACAACACACACACACACACACACACACAAACACACACAAGCACGCACACGCACACATAGGCATACAAACACGCACACGCACACGCACGCACGCACACTCACGCACACGCACGCACACGCACGCGCACGCGCACGCTCACGCATGCGTATGCGCACGCGCACGCACGGGCACGCACGCGCACGCGCACGCGCACAAACGCGCGCACGCACACGCACACGGATACGCACACGCACACGCACACGCACACGCACACGCAGACGCAGACGCAGACGCAGACGCAGACGCAGACGCAGACGCAGACGCAGACGCAGACGCAGACGCAGACGCATACGCGGACGCGGACGCGGACGCGGACACGGACACGGACACGGAAATGGACACGCTCACGCACACGCACACGCACACGCAGATGCAGACGCAGACGCAGACGCAGACGCAGACGCGGACGCGCACGCGGACGCGGACGCGGATGCGGACACGGACACGGACACGGACACGGACACGGACACGGACACGGACACGGACACGGACACGGACACGGACACGGACACAGACACAGACACAGACACACATACACACACACGCACGCACGCACACACACAACATCATGGCGTCGTGTTGGTGAAACTTTGTCAAACCTTGTGAAATGGGGTATTTAGTGGATTTAGCGTTAGTGAAAATAAAGTCGATTGCATTACCTTATATACCTACATACGGCCTTTTCCAAAATTATAAGGCACCTTATTAAAATTAAGTTTTTTCAAAGTGTCATTTATGTTTGTAGAAAATAACACACTATTTTATTCCAACAACTTTTTTTTATGTAACTTATTAGTATTTAGTTGATCTTCCTTAACCCTTATTACGGTTGCCACTCTTTTTGGCATACTGGCTACCAATCACCGACTCTTCCGGGGACTGGCTATTAAGGTGATATTATTATTATTACGTATCTTGTTCTGGAATGCGGATCACAAACTTTCTATTGGGTTCAAATTAGGTGACTGTGCAGGCCACTTCAACATTATCCTTTATCCATTTCATTGTATTTCAAGATTTGTGACATGAATGGAGCACCTTGTTTAAATAATTTATTATCAGTTCAGTTTGTTCAAAAATTCTAATGAAGGGTTGTTCTAATTTGGCTTCTAGCATGGAAATGTAATGTTGACTATTCATGCGACCTTCGCAAAATTTTCATTTCTCTAACACCATTTGCCCCCATACAACCCGTATCATCACACTTCCGCCTCCATACTTTACTGTAGGAACTATGCAATCCGGTTGATATTCTTCACCAATCCTTTTACGTATGTATGTGGCAGCAGGCGTCCCAAAAATCTTAAGAAAAGTTAGAAAAATTATGATTCATATCAAAAAAAAAGTATTACATGCTCTAAAACTAGCTTAGAAACAGAAACAAACGTTACTAAACAACAGAAAAATTATATTTAACTCAAAATTAGGTTCATCGCACCATACGACATTCGACATCCTACTTCAGTAGAATGTTTATGTTGATGCCATTTTACGATTTTTGAGTGATTGTCATATTAAATTTCGTTTTGTAGTCACTCTCTTCCTTCCTGTTCCCTTTTATTTCCCTGTTATTTTTATAGAAACCAGTTTCCTTGAAACGTTTAATAGTATTTTGCACAGCACATCGAGAGAATTTCTAACTTTATTTCAGTTTTTTTTCCACTTTGCCTTAAAAATATTATTAATTTTCGCATGAACTCATCAAACCCACTTGTTCTAGGCATTTTTAGGTTATAAGATTTTTAGGTTATAGACTTTACAACTAACTTAAGCACTAATTAAAAACGGAACTGGTATTACCGAGACAATGTCTCAAATTAGACTAAGAGAACCTTAGAAAAACTGTTATCCTTAATTACGGCAGTAGTTACTTAGATCTCTTATAGCATACTTTATTTTACATAAACTCTAATAAACAACTGTGAAACAATGGAACTCCCTTAGTGCATTAAAATACTGGGTGCTTTATAATTTTGGCCAAAAATAAATGTCACTTTGAAAAAAATTGATTTCAATAAGGTGCTTTATAATTTTGGCCAAGGCTGTATGTGTATGTAGATTGGAAGATAAAAATGAATTCTACAATTACACAAATACTGGAACCCCTGGTGGATAGGCAGCTCTGCTGACACGGTTGTATTTCTGTGGCCGTAGAAGCGTTTACCATTTCGGGTTTTGGTTTGGGATCTGTAATTGTAGTTTTTTAATTAATTGAAGATGCTATGTTTGAACATTTATTTTACAACTTAACCTTACATAGTAACCGTCGAAAACAGACAAAAAACAGAAACGGAATGCCAAGTGTAGCATCCAACAACAAAAAAAAGAGACGATATAAAACGAACACTGACGAACAGTAATTAAGTAATTAATCTTCCCTGATAACCTATCTAGGACATTTTGTTGAGAAGTTCTTTCTTTTTAATTATCAATTTATTGTTAATAGGGGTTAATAAGCTTTGGTTATTTGAATCTGGGGGCACGCCTAATGACACGAGAATGGCGACCTTTGATATACAGGTAAATACTTTGAGTTGAAAATTTTCTGAATGTAAGGGTATAGCTATACAACATTTACTTACGTCTGTGAGTGATTATTTAAATGGCAAAGGAAAAAACAAGTTTTATGTCTAACTTGAGGTGTGTAAGAGTTTGGTGATTCATTACGACTTTTAAACTAATTAAAGGAAGAGAGCATCGATTCTATGCGTTCTATTCAACAGTTCATCAATTTTGTTTGGGAATTAATATTTATTTATAAACATTTGTTCTAATTTTCATTAGTTATCAAAGGGCTACATATTAAAATTGACGTTCTTTTACTTCCAAAGGAAAATACATTTACCTATCTAATACAACTGGAAACTAAAATTGATTTTTATGAATAAGGAAGTAAGCAGGAGATAAATTACGTGTAAGCCTCAAAATATAAGAGTTTTTTGTAAATGTGTGTAATCATTCAAGTCATAAGGAAATGTTTGAGGGACAACTATGGGTTTTTCTCGTACGTCAGAAAGAGGTTGGATCCGTGTGGTTTTCACCTGAAACTGAGAATGTTTTGAGTCCTGTGGTTTTCACCAATAACTCAGGAAACGAAAGGATTTGCTGTACCTAGTTGACCACGCTTGCAGGGAAAGAACAAAAACACAGGTTTGAGAACCTGCGAGTTTGTTTCTAGGTAGTTTTTTGTTGAAAGCGGCATGTAGTTTGTATAATGTGTCGTCTACGTTTATTGACACCTGGAGTCGATTGAATGTGTATTGCTGGTGGGACTGAATTGCGGACTAGAGTGTTTATGCACATCAGGTTAACGGTTAGGACTGATGAATCGGAAGAGATAGTTTTCAAGTCTCTGCACCGTTTTTCCAGTGACGGAAACGTGTGATGGGAGAAAGTTTTACAAATTGGATTCATAGGAGTTGGAAATATTGGAATTGGTGCTCAAGTGACGGCATTTGGACATGAAGGAATGCAATTGCTAGGATTGATAGAAAATAATCAAGGAAGGTTAAGTACGATTTTTGGGATAAGGACCTGGATTACTACAGTTAGATCAATAGTTGTTTACTACAAAAATTTCGGTATTTATACATAAAAACTTATACTCTAGTGAGACTTAGTGTGGCTGTACGTGATGAAACTAAACTTAATATTGCTAAATATTTAACCATCAACTTAATCCGTTTAATCTCACTAAAACACACAATTTGTACACTATATAACGTATTACAATTCGTCAAGTGCTCGTGTCATTTTACTATTTTCATAAAACCCTAAACCATCCCAAAATTCTTTTGGTGTAAGCTTATTATTTTCTACCATCCTAATGTCCTTTACATCTCGGATAAATAAATAATTGAAACTTTTGGTTGTCATCCGTTCCCAGGCTATTCCATTTGCTATCGGTTTGCTACAAGAAAATGATACTCCAATTTCAAACGAGTTACGTAATGTATTTTTACCCATCTTTTGCAAAGGATGTGATGAAATCGAGAAGTACATTTTTAATATACTTTTCAGATTCAGTGAGTTCGTTTCCGTTAAATGAAAACATTTTCACATAATGTAAAACGAAATCATCGTCTCCGTGAGCTACACCTATAAAGCAATACTTTTTCTTTAAACATTGGTTTAAATTTTACCTTTTACGTCTACTCCCAAGAATTTTGCTAAACTCATAGATCCCTTATCGAAGCCGTATACTCCAGCATACACTGGTGACTTGATGCTTTTGATTGCATCCGAACGGCTGTTTCAAATCCTACATTAAAATGCCTATCCCCGAATGCCTACATAAAGAAAGATTGTTTAAGTTTTTAATTGCTCACTAACAATACCTGAAGATAAGCGTAACTATTATTTTCTGAGATTTTGTTATTTTGAAAATAAAATGATTTAATTTTATGAGCAATTTCTTTTTTATTGCTATCCAATGCAACGTAATTATAACTAAATATGTACTCTGACAACAAATCCCATTTCTCATCAATTTCATCGAGAGCATCAAATCCGTCTGTAATTTTCTATACTTAGTTAAATTGTTTCAAAATAGGACATGTATCATACACATGAGCGCTAAAAGTCCTTCATCTGTTGTAATCCATGTTAACCAAGGAACGTCGTTCATTTCTTCATCTTCTAACTGTTTGAAAGGATGTTTCGTTATAAAGGCAGAGTCTGTTTTAATTTCCACAACTGGAGCAAATGGAACAATCGGCATTTCATTAAAAAAATAGAAACCTTGTGTTTTTCCAACTAGCTCATCGACCGGTACTTTTTTTAAACAATTTATAAGATCTTGTACGTTTGATTGTTGACAATTGAGAGAAGCTGCAAGTTTTTCAGTTTTCCGTAGTGCGCCTTCTTGGGATGCCCACGGCATTATTGCAGCACCACTGCGTGATATACCTCTATGAAATAATCCTAAAATACTAAGTAAAAGATTTAAAGTGAAGTATTTGGATTTACCTTTCGATTTAGGAGAGAAATAGTGATAATGAACTGAAGCACCCCCAGCCGATACACCGATAAGGGTAACTGATTTTGGATTTCCACCAAAGTTTTTTATATGCTCCTGTAGCCATTTTAGTGCACACTGTTGATCTTTAAGCCCATTATTTCCAGGTACAACCGTGTCCTCGGTACTTAAAAAACCTGAAAACATTCTAACATATTCGTTGGTAAGAATAAGAATTGAATTACCTAATATACCAAGGCGATAATTTAAAGTGACGTAAGCAACGTTACGATCCATTATGTAATCCGGTCCTCCAATAGCTCCATCGCCAGCCATAAATCCACCGCCGTGTATGTAGACTAAAACGTCAAGGTTATCGTTTCTAGATGGTTGAGAATTAGGAATGTACACGTTGAGGTACAAGCAATCTTCTGATACTATTATAATAAAAACATGGTAAAATGAGACAACTGTTAAGATTAATACCACCATTGTCATCCGTAGCTGTGTTATAAAAAGTTGGAATTTGCGTACAAACATGTGTTTTGGTTGCATTTAGAACTCCATTCCAAGCTTTTGAAGGTTTAGGTGGCTAAGCAAAGTACAAGTAAAATTTAAAATTAATAAAATAAAAATTTAATTAGGTATATCTCATTGTACCTCAAAACGTAGTTCATCAATTGGAGGTTGAGCGTATGGAATACCTTCAAACGCCGAAAAAATTCGACCTTCATATGACATTCGGTGATAACCGAAAACTGTTCCTAACAAAGTTTCGACAATCGGGACATCTTCCGCCAAGACACCTTTAAAAACGGAACAAGAAATTTAAGGATGACAGTTACTGATGCAATTTACCGCCAATATACAAAATTAGCAAAAAGTGCAGCATTTCACGTCAGATACAGTTAAAAACTGCACTTTAATTAAATATTACTACTTGATATCGCGTTTAATAAACGATAACGTTATCAAAAAAATTATTTGAAGTATTTAAGTACACACGTTAAACGACTAAAATTATTAACTAGAAATGGCGCGATCAACTTAACCAGAACCTCGGAAAATATGTGAACACGTTTGGTGAACAATTTGTGAGTGTGTGTGTGTGTGTGTGTGTGTGTGTGTGTGCGTGTGTGTGCGTGTGTGTGTGTGTGATTGTGAGTGTGGAGTGTGGTGAGTGTGATGTGAGTGTTAATGTTGCAGTGTCATGTAGTGGTATGATGTGTTGTGATGTGTAGTGAGTGTAGTGTGTGATGTGAGTTGTAGTGTGAGTGTAGTGGAGTGTGTGAGTGTGTGAGTGTGTGATGTGTGAGTGTGAGTGTGTGGAGTGTGTGATGTGATGTGTGAGTGTGTGAGTGTGAGTGTGTGAGTGATGTGTGAGTGTGGAGTGTGGAGTGTGTGAGCGTGTGAGGTGTAGTGTGTGAGTGTGTGAGTGAGTGTGTGAATGTGAGTGTGAGTGTGTGTGTGTGTGTGTGGTGTGAGTATGTGAGTGTGAGTGTGAGTGATGGTGTAGTGAGTGTGAGTGTGTAGTGTGAGTGTGTCAAAAAAATAAAAAAGTTGCACACGTCTAATTTAAAAGTTAGTTACTCATTTTTAAATAGCGCCAGCGTGCAGTACGTGGACGATGGACGCAAGATGACCTACTATGGAGAGGTGAACAATAGAGCAGATGTTTATTATCTGATGAATCACAGTGTCGCCTAAATCATTAAGACGGACGATCCCTAGTCTAGAAAAACCTGGAAAGTGTTACCGTGAATACCTAATGGCTCCACATGGAGGAGGTGTAACGGTTTGGGGTGGAATCATTTTAAATGATCGTACTGAGCTAGTTGTTCTGCAAGGTGAAACGATAAACGCTGTTGCCATACCATTTGTAAAAAATTTTTGCAATGATTGCATTTTTGTAGTCGATAATGCCTAGCCGCATCATGCTCAAATGGGCAATGATCTTTTCATGAAATACGGTGTAAGATAATGGATTGGATTCAACGTTCAGCCGACTGTAATCCCATTGAACATCTCTGGGATGATCTACAGAGACAATTATCAAGATGATCAAAGTCCCCACAGACAGCTAACCAATTGGCAAATGCTTTAATTGAAAAGTGGGATGCAACAATTAAGTAATAACATAACCCTAAATGTGCGCAGATGATGTCAGAAAGTACATCGAGCAAGAAGAGGTCTCACTCGATACTAATTTAAAAACTGCGTTTAAATATATATTTAAAGAATATTACTGCCCTATTTTATAATAAATTGTGTTACCGACTTATAGCATCAACCAGTAAAACACCTTATAAGACTAAATTTCAGTTAATTACAATGAAATTATATTAAAATATACCATTTTGTTTTTTCATTTTAAATTATTTTGCTAACTTTGTGATGAACCACCTCAATTTTTGAACAGTTTAGTTGAAATGCATATAAATTGTTTACCTCACTTAAAATGTTTGCATAAAAGATTACGTTTTGCTACAACTGAGTGTATGAAAATTGTTTCATGGGCGCTTTATCGCTGTATTTTAGTATTGTTGTTTCAGAATATTGGATACGGATAACAAACAGGATTCTTAACTTCTCATTAAAAGGTATTCTCATTTAAATAAATAAAAGAAAAGTGCGGGTATAAAAACCGCTTTATTAAAGAAAGAAGTATTATTGAAAATATGAATGAAATTGACGATGACGGTTTCTTACTCCCCACCAATTAATTATAATAAAGCATTAAATATGACACTAATCAAAAATATTTTTTATTTTCCGATCCTTATGGCCGCCTAGTAAAACTGTCCGTTTATTATCTTTTTTTTTTGTATGAACGTAGAAAAAAATATTGTACGTAACTCGTGGAAGAAAGTTTATTGCACTTGATGTGTTGCCTAACTTGGCGAAAAGGCTTGGTTGTAAGTAAGTATAGCAGAACTTAGGACGACTAGACATCAGATTGTGCATATGCGGCCTTTTTCCGGGTAGAAGAGCACTTGAACGGAAGTTGGCGATCTTGGCGACCATCTTGTCACTCTTCTTGTTTCCGGCGGCTATCCTGTCGCAGTCCATCTTATTGGTGATCTTGTTTCCGGTATCTTGCATCCCCGGCCATCTTGAATCCTCTACTTTTTCCTTTTGCAAGCGACTAGGCCCCTGTGATAGATCGCCTTCTGGTGTTTGATAGCTTCTTCAGCATTGTTGTAGTTGCTTCCGGTAGCTTCATCAGCACCCATCTTCTATCCTCAACGTCTTCCTTCTGCAAGTCGGTAGGCTCCTGTGGTGATTGGTAGCTTCTTTCGCATGATTGTTTATGGTAGCGTTTCAGACTCTACGATGGGTAGCTTCTTCGGGATTGCTCCCTCCAGCTCTTTTAGCGCTTGCTAATTGAACTCATACATTTTGTACAGAAGTCTTAGCCGCTAATACTGCGATACAATCATATACTCACGATATCGTGTAGAAGTTGTATTAACAGCTCCATGTTTATCTTGTGACGTCAGACTTTCGATCGACGTTTCTGGTGATTTCTATTGGTCGATGCTTCCTTTAGCTTATTTGACGCTTACTTCCGGTAGAAGTAAAAACCTTAAAAAAATAGTTTGCAAGATATGAGATTCGAACTCCATAAATAATTTATATGGCAGTCGCTACTACTACGCCAGCGTAATAAAAATAATATGTAGAAGTTGTATTAGTAGGTCCATGATTATCTTGTGACGTAAATGCTGTATTTATTAACAGTATCTATGTAACGTTATCAGATTAGGTATTTGTAATTGCTTCTTTGTATGTAACCAAAGTGGGGTATATTAATGGGTACCTATTACACATAATTACTATTAACGAATTTAAAGGTATTGCATTACACTTTAATCAGGAATTTATAAGACAACGTAAAAATCGTACATCAAAAGAAGCAAGTCTGTAGGCCGCAGTACATGCAAATGACCGTTGTTACTTGGAATTTATCCAAAACAACAATGTGCAAACCATGAGAAAGTGTAGTAGATACAGACTACTTACTATTACAAATATACTGTAATTATTATGGTTACTATAAATACAGAAATATCATTATGTAGCACCAGAATCTCAGGTATATTAAAACGCATACGTATTACGCATAATAATTAAAGTGTCGGTTATAATAATCGCTTGCCTGTTAGTAGTTTAGATACACCGGTTTTGGACTACCTTTGGCTGGAAAGTTAAATTTCAAGGTCATGTATTGGCGGGAAATTTAACAATTTCAAAGTCAGCGGAGGAAACTTCAGGGTCATGTGTAGGCGTCACTTATGGACCACTTTTTGGCGGGAAATTTCAAAATTCTTAGAATCAAATTTTATTGGCCTCTTAAAAGTTTATTGACGTCTTCAAAGTTCATTGGCCCCAAATTCCATTGTCCTCAAAGTTCATTGACTTCTAGGGGCGTATCTACAGTTCTTAAAAATCTAAAAATAGAACAATTTCTTAATGTTTATTGGCCATTTCAAGGTCAAACTTTATTGACCTCTAGGGATATCAAATGATTCTTCTAAAAATAGAGTAGTGGAAACGAGGAGAGGCCTAAAATTCATTGACCTCTAGGTTGTATCATATTACAATTCTTAGAACCCCAAAAAAAGAACAACTTTATAAAGTTCATTGTCTTTTCAAGGTCGAATTTGATTGATCATATTAACTTCTTAGAAATCTAAAAATAGAATCAGTTCATAGAAACGTGAGGGGGAGAGCCTTGAAGGTTAAGTTCTTGGAAATGCCTAATCAATGACTGGCTTGGTGCATGCTTGGTATTGCTTGACTATCTTCGTGGGCTCAACCTATCTCATCCTTTCTTTCGATATCTTAACTTCCACCTTCAAAATCTGAATACTCAGTTCGTGGAAACGTGAGGGGGAGAACCTTAAAAATGAAATTTTTGGAAATCTAACTAGTTCTAGCAAAATAAGCATTCCTTGAAGGTTAAGTAAGTATTTCTAAATAATGACTGGTTTGGTGCATGCTCGGTATCGCTCGGCTATCCTCGTGGGATCAACCCATCCCATCATTTCTTCCGACATCTCAACTTCCACCTTCAAAATCTGAAGAATCAGTTCATGGAAATGTGAATAGGACAGCCTTGAAGGTCAAATTCTTAGAAATATAACTAGTTCTAGTAAAATAAGCATTCCTATCAATGACCAGATTTGCGCATACTCGGCATTGCTAGATTCTAAGAATAGAATCGATTCGTTGAAGCACGAGAAATGCTCGGTTGTTGTCTCTGCTAAAAAGTAGGTTACGGTTAGATTGTCCTTGTATTTGCTAAATTAAGGCAAAATCAAATTCTTGGTGTATTGAAATCAGTCAGTTGTAATTATTAAACATGGAATTAGTAGAGTTAAATCAAATCACTTACTGCAAACCCTTTAAAAACGTGTGTGGCCTCGAGATCTCTAAAAATTATAAAGCGACAGATGTGGCTGTAATTAATACTAAGTATGGCGAACGTATAGTAATCGAAACGGCTGATTTTAAATGTATATTACATCAGCACTTTTGTGAGTATTTCAAAGAAGAATCCCGTATTGAAAAATTTAAAGGGTTGCTAAACTTGATGGATATGTTCATTAGTAAATTAGGGAAGGCTGGAAAAACATAACATTTCGTTTTTAGTAGTAGTAGTGCTACAACCCCACCATATGTAAATTAACTACAACTATTTCTTAAACAGTGTTTAGTGGTAGTGCTATTGTGAGCAAGTAAAGTTATTATCTAAATATAATGAAAGCAGCAATTCTGGAACGATCAAAACTCAGAAATTCACCGTTATATTACCCCACATAGTTGCAATAACAATATAAATAATAATTTAACATTGTGTTAGTGCTGTTAAAATAATGAAGAGAAACAAGATGACGGCTATTCTTGTAACACTGACTGGACATTTCAACAGAAAGATGAATTTAGAATTGGTGCTGTCAAAATACTGATAAAGAGAAACAAGATGAAGGTTCTAACAACACTGACTGCTGATAATTTCAGCATAAAGACGATTTATCAGGAGGGTACACACAAACAGTAACGGAATACTTAATACATTGTCGAATGCAAAATGTAGAAATTTGATACATTGCACACCTCAACTTTGCACCAGTAGTGCAACTGTGACCAAAGCAATAATGTGGTGTTACGTAGTCATTTAGAATATTTTACAACCACCTCACACTTTTTCTTGAACTGTTGAATGATTGTTGGTACAGGGAACCCTGGGACTTGTGTCCTTCCCTAATCAGATCCACATTTTTCCCCCACATTAAAGTGGGGGTGGTGCTACTTCAACTGCTGATGTGCCACAGTTGTTGCAGATTTAATGTCAAAAATATGATAATCGAGCAAATGAGTATGTATCTATCCATAAGTAAATTATTATGAAACAATAATAATAATAATTTTTAATTACATATTTACTTTTGAACTTATTTGTTCATAACAAAACTTAGATTAATAATTTATTATGAAACACTTTATATTATGTAAAGAGTACTTACTTTTCAAAGAATCTACCGAAATCTTCCTCGACATTCCTATCACGGATTGATATAATTGGTATATCTTCTTGTTGTTCATCAAACGCATACATCGGGAGTGGATCTAATGGAGACGACTTCACTATTATACAAAATAATGCTTTTTGTTAAGTGATAATTTTGTGGACGTTCATTCAATGAGGGCATTCTACTAGATATATCTGTGTGTGTACGTAACTAAATAATAGTAATACAAGGCCGATCCTAACCCAAAAAGTCACTAGATTTGAAAAAAGTCGCTAGAAAAATTACTATATTTGCAAGGTCACCTTGGGTGGGGTCAGATGATAGCGGGTTCGCGTCCTCGCTAAAATGTGGTGTATCATAGTTAAAAATAGTCGGTGCATGTCTTCAGTAAAAGGTGGTCGCGTCATAGCTAAATATATCTCATTCGTGTCTTAGTTAAAAATTATAGGGACAGCAACATCATTAAAAATAGCTGATCATTAAAAAATAGTAGGTGACCAAACACATGTGTGGTTTGAATCTTTGCTATGCAAATATGTCATAAAACGTAGTAACCGCATATGTGTGGTTCGTATCTGTGCTAGACACACATCTGGTTCGGGTCCTCGCGTGGTCGCGTCATAGCTAAAAATAGTCGGTTCGCGTCTTAGCTAAAAATTATAGTGACGGCACCTTAATTAAAGATATCCGATGTGTTATTATTAGAAATAGCGCGTAACCAGATTTATGCCGTAATCAAATAGATGGTTCATATCTGCACTAATGTAACCAAGTGGAGAGTTTAGAGTAATAATATAAGAAAATAGTGTAATGCGTAGTGAGTGCTGTGTAAACGTGTGGATGGCATACACTCAAGAGCAATGCACCAAAGCAACCGACCTAGGAACAGCGGTGGAACGCTTGCAGCAAGAGTTTTCGGCATTATTATTACTAATGTAACATAGTGGGGAGTTTAGAGTAATAATATAAGAAAATATTGTAATTCGTAATGAGTGCTGGATGTATTTATGAGAGATAATATGCCCAAATTACCTGAAATAATGAGGCCGGTATTATTAATTTAGATAACCGAAAGGGACGTGGTACTCATTGGGTGTGTTAGTTAGCAACTTGTAAACATGGAATTAGGAGGGTTAAACCAAAGCACCTATTGAAACCCCTTTAAAAATTCGTGCGAGCTCGAGATATCGAGAAAGTGTAGTGATGAATATAGATATAATTAAGTACGGTGAACGTATAGTAATGGAAACGGATGATTTTAAATGTGTTTTACCTCAACGCTTTTATGAGTATTTTAAAGAAGAAACGCGAATTAAAGAATTTAAAACGCAACTTAACACGAAGAATGTGTTCATAAGTAGTTTGGGTGCAGCCGGGAAAACAACAAACATCCTATTTTGTTTTCCACAGTGACGCTACAACCCCGCCGTACGTAAATTATGAATGAACCATTTGGAGACGTTATAAACGTCGAGTATAACGTTAAATTAATTCACATAAGACTATATGCTTAATGGAAAAATATTTTATTATCATCATGCTTATCTAATGTATAGCATTTACTAAATAAAGAAAATATTAATAACTATGATTTTTTTTATTGTGTTAGGTATTTTAAATCTGGAAAATGGAGACACAATTCCTGATAATTGTAAATAATTGACTATAAATGAGCAGAGGTCAAAAACGGGAATCTGTTTCCCCAGTACAAGGTCAAATTATTTGTGTTTTAAAAATTATAAATTTATTTAGTGTAAAACGCTCGATCACCATGTTCCATAAAATTGATATGTCAGTTAAAAAATCGTTAGCGTTCGACATACTTCTGAAAGTCCGCAGGTTCTTGTATTGGCTAGGCTCTTCAAGGTCAAAAATTTATTGGTATCATATTACAATTCATACAAATCAATTTTCAAGGTCAAAGTTTATTGACATGCAGAAAGTATCATATTACAGTTCTTATGTTGGGCTCGTCAAGGTTCTTAGGAATATCAAAATAAGAATTCCTAACCAATGACTCACGTAACTGGTTTTGCGCATGCGTAGGACAAAGTGAGTATTTTCGGACTTTCTGCATGCTCGGTATTGCTCGGCTACCCTCGTAGGTCAATCCATCTATATAAGTTGAAATTTAATAATCACATGTCAATCGATTCGACATCTTATTTTTCTAAAAAGTATATATGTAAAAGCACTATTTTTGGCACAGTAAAATCGTTTACGTATTTACTATTGTAATAGTGTGTGTAAACCTAATCAGAAAATCAGTTCTTTTTGATAGTATGCAGAAATACCGCACGATTGCCTAGTTACATACAACGCGCTAACCAAGGCAGTCACACAAATATAGAAAATTAATGGTTGTTATAATTTTTAAATTTTGATTTATGAACTACTTTTAAAACAGATTTTCGCTGTCGAATACCTTTCTCTTGCACATATCTACCCCCTCTCACTCATACAGATACAGCAACTAAGAATGTACTTTAACTGTTTATTGTTTGTTTCTCTCTCACCACACAAATATCACTCATACACACAGCGTATATTTATCTTAAAAGACATAAATAGATTAAAAAATCGAACATAATCGGACATAATTAATTATTATACACTACATTTTTAGTCTCATTAATAGCAACTCTCTTCATTATGAGGTACCTACTATTCATTTAATCAAGAAATAAAAAGACATTTTCTGCAACAAAAAATATATAATTTATTTCCAGTTATACATAGATACGTATTATTATTTTTACAGAAATGTTAAATTAGTTGTCTTTCCTACAATTCCGGCGTTGGTGATGTACACGTCTTTCTCGGCCAGATATTGTTTAAGCTTTTCAATGCGATCTTTTTTTTTAAAGTGTTCATAAAATCGTAAGGGAAGTGTACACTTAAAGTTCTCAGTTTCAATGATAATATGTTTACCATACTTCGTGTCGATAGTATTCATATCAATCACTTTATATTTTGCACCCACCTCCAAGTCTTTTAAGTTTGTGAAGGATTTACAGAAAGTGCTACTGTTCAATGCCGGTAGATCCATCTTTACTGATTCAAGAACGCTTTTGAATTTTGAGTTTAGACCTGAATTGTTATATATATATATATATATATATATATATATTATTGCATCACGATTTTAATGGTAGAGGGAGAATGTGCCTTGAGAATTGCATCCATAGGCTAATCTGCATCTGATGATGAATAACTGCTACCATCAGGAGATGCTGTCTATTTTTTTATATCGTTGCAAAACTGATGCAATTGCGCAGCTTTTAGTTCTTCTACAAAACATTTTTTACATATTTTCTTTAAATTTAAAAACTTTTCACATACCGTTACTCCTGTTTCATACTTTTTCGCTGGGACCTTAAACTCCTCTTCACTATAACCACCTCGCCAGTAAACCGCCTCATGTTGGGCATCGAATACTAATGCCGAAAATTCTTGCTTCAAGCGTTCTACCGCTGTTCTCAGGTCGGTTGCTTTGGTCCATTGCTCATGAAGTCATGAGCGTATGCCATCCACATGTTTTACACAGCACTCACTACGCATTACACTGTTCTCTTATATTATTACTCTAAACTCCCCACTATGTTACATTAGTGCAGATATGACACGCATCAGCTATTTTTAATTATGGTACTGTCACTATAATTTTTAGCTAAGACGCGAACTGACTATTTTTAACTATGACGCGACCACCTTTTAGTGAGGACATAAACCAGCTATTTTTAGTTATGATACAACCACCTTTTAGCGAGGATCCGCACCAGATGTGTGTCTAGCACAGAAACGAACCACACATATCTGGTTATTTCCTTTTGTGATATATTTGCATAGCAGAGATTCAAAGCACACATGTGCTTGGTCATCTACTATTTTTCAGTGACGACGCACATCAGCTATTTTTAATGATGTTGTCCCTATAATTTTTAGCTAAAACGCGAACCGACCATTTTTAGCTATGACGCGACCATCTTTTACTGAAAACATGCACTGACTATTTTTAGATGTGATACACCACATTTTAGCGAGGACGCGAACCAGCTATTATCTAACCCTCCCCCCCAAGGCGACCTTGCAAATCTAGTGACTTTTCTAGTGACTTTTTTCAAATCTAGTGACTTTTTGGGTTAGCATCGGCCTTGTATTACTACTCTAAATGTTAGAATAAAATTCTAAGACTATATATAAGTAAACCTGTTAATGTTAACAAAATTGTCAACAGGTGGTAATGGTTGTTCGTACAATGAGCTAACTCAATAAAAATATTCCCACAGGAATAAAACACTTGTATAAGTAACATAAACTAGAAGTAACAAATTTAGTTGTGAGAAGCGTACGTCATTTTTCGTTAGATTAATAACTTTACAAAGGAATTAGCTACGATTTGATGTAAAAGTTTAACTAGATTCATTTAAATCCAAACGAGACAACACTATTTTTCTATTATAAATTCACTTGGACACCTATAAATCATTAAATAATAATCAACAACTGCGAAAATATTTCGTTTTTATAATTACCAGACAGCGTCAAAAATTAATAAAATGTAAAGAAATCTAGAGAAAGTTAATGAGTGCAAAATTGTGCATAATCTCATTTCTTCTGTTTGCAGCTCGAAAAATTTTGTTTTTAATAAACTATTGCAGCTTTTGATTCTGAACATAAAGCCCTCTTTGGTCAGTTAGAAATTGTGGTAGAAATTTAGGTTTAAGTGTAATAATGGAAAGAATGCAAATTATTATTAAATTGGATTAACTTGGTAAATATCTCATTAAACTTGAATAATTGTGATAACGACGATGGTAATACAGGGTGAGTCAGAAAGAATGGGTCAACCGGAGATATTAGACATCAAAATATTATGTTTGATCTCATCACGCCTTATACCAATGTCGTTAGTTTAAGAAAAACAGGGCGTTGAAGGTTTACATTTTATTCTCAATAATTGACAAAGTTTGATAGCATTAATCTGCAAATTGGTAGTGTTGGCTTTTGTGGTGTGAGAATTACTACGTTGCTTCTAAAGGGCGTTAGTTTCACGGTACTATTTAGGGAAAAATTATTTATTTTTTTTATCTGTTGAACTATGCTTAAAAAGGGTTAAAAATCTAAAAGAATGTTCAGTTTTACATAAAAAGGTAGTCCTGTTTAAGTCGTCTAACTTTATCGGTTTTTGAGTTTTTTGGTGGTAGATCTTGGAGTACCATGGTTACTTTTTGGTCGAAAGATCCAGATTCGCTTAAATGGTTGTAATAATTTCTGAATAGTTTATGATTAGGTTGAAATCTATTTGGGTACAATTTTACATATCTTCGGGCCTCCGCATGTCCATTAAAATTAGCCTGAGCAAAAACACAAATTACATCATGCATCTCACTTTTGGAAAAATTATTATGTCGTGGAATTTTTTGATCACTAGGTAATAATTTTACAGGAATAATAAATTATACACACGCACGATACGCTAATATTTATTGACATGAAAATTTGACACAGGCCTACTTAGAAAAGAAATAGCGCCTGAAAGAGAATCGTCAAAATACATTAAAACCTTTAAATGCAAATTAGGCGATCTATACAAAAGTATCTTTTTTATATAGAAGTGAACGTTCTTTTTAACTTTTTAAGCATACCTCAACATATATATTTTGATTTAACTAAATAATACCGTGAAACTAGTACCCTCTAGGAACGTCAGAATAAGCTTCAAATTTGTGATTCTCATACCACATAACCCAACATTACTAATTTTCAGATTCATGCTATCAAAAATTTCGCAATTATCTTTGACTTAATTTTTTGCGCACAATTTTTTCGCGCACCGCTATATCACCTGATATTGTAAGCGTCCTTTTGAGCATTTTCTTCATGTATTCTGTTTGTACAAGAAACCATTTTTGGGTTTCCACCTAAATTTTGTGAAAAGTGCCATTGATTTAATGGGAAGATACATTTAACCCATATTATATTAAAATCTAAAACATTTGCTTTTGCAGGCACTTTTTTTTACTTACTTTTACTTTCACATTTTTACCACTTTTATGATTGCAATTTTGCATTTAATTCAGATCTAAATTTCGATCCCATTTTTTATTTTGAACTTTCGAGAGAATGCAATAAACACTGGATCATTCAAATTTCATGAAGACAAATTTGTAAGAAGTAAAATTTCAACTTTGGTATGGTTTACAACGTACACCATTGTATTACGATATATTGCTCAATATTGGTGCAAAGATTACATCACCTTTGGTTTACATTTCCGTATTTATTTAGATACCAGATGTTATCAAAGGTTGTGTACTAAATTTTCGAACAGGTATTTATATTTTAATAATTTAGTAATTTAAGGCTATTACAACTAGTTTTTAAGATATATTTTATATAATTCTAAATTTGAATATTTAATAAATATAGTTTGTATATTTTTTTATTTTGACATTTTGGTGAATTTTTTATTGTATCCTCGGTTTAGTTATTCCGAGCATAATCAAAAAATAACTTGGCGTCCGAGATAATTTTTATTATTGTTACATTGCAGTTACTATATTGATGTTAAGTGGAAATAACCAAGCAGAAATTGTGGTAATTAAGCAAATCAAAAAAAGATTGAACCGGCCTGCTTTAATTTACCGACTGAGCAACGGAATTATCTTTTATTGAGTGTTTTGGATCTCGGGTTAGTTTAACGATTTGTTTTGGGAACATTTATACCCATTTATTTATTATTAAATTATTTACACCTGGTGCTTTTAAATCACAACATTATAAGCTTGGCTTTATTTCCGAATTTTGTACAGCAAATCCTGCATATATGGCTTTGTTTAGAAACACTTCCAACTTTTCATTTTGATAATTATTATATTCTTATCGACTATGGTACAGCTATGGATATTTGGTTTGGAAATATACGCACCAGCAACATATCTACCCTCCCACTTGGTCACCAAACGAATGTCTTTATATTTACACATACTTTCCATTAGTTTACCGAAATCACTACTTATTGATCATTAATTTATAGAAATTTATATCAAATTCAATTTTGGCTTCCTTGCATAATGTAGTGTTGATTTCGATATATTTTCGTAACCTGGGGGCCTGTTTAAAACTCAAGATTATTTATTTTTACCGATTTTAAGCCAAGTGCCAGATATATGTTTACGTTCCTATAGTAAATAATATCGGATACACTGTGAATAATAATTTTGTTTAAATTGGAACCAGGTGGAGAGACATGTGTTCTGGTGCTGGTTGTTAGTCGCTATGGAACTCGTGCAATTCCAGTTGATAATGGCATCAAGTGCTAGGCCCGAGGTTGTATAATAGTGCAGGTGGTCCAACTGATACGCACCTAAGCAAGTTATGCGGAGATTTTCAAATATATCAGCTAACAATAACACATCCGTATTTAAATATAAATCTGAATATTGTCCTGATGTCTGTACCGCAAAAGATGATCCAGACTTGAATCTCATGAATCAATGTATTCGTATGGGCATTGTGCACTAACAAGTTAAATTCAGCGTCGCTAGTACACGCGTATTTAGTAATAAGCTTTTTATCATTATGTAAGTAAGAGGCTAGGGTATCAATACTACTACTCATAAACATGAAGGGATCTACAAATCTAAATTTTATGTTGGTATTATCTGCAGTCTTGGTATATTATATATATATATATATATATATATATATATATATATATATATATATATATATATATATATATATATATATATATATATATATATATATATATATTTCTCTTTGTTTAGCGGTAACTGGGATACTTCTCTCGGGAAACCCATAGCTAGCTCTTGAATGAGGAAATGGGCATCATAACCATTCAAGTTATGGAACACGATAAGGACAGTATTCGTGTCTTTAAAGTTTAAGTTGCAACTTGATGTGCCACACCCCGAAACTTCCCTGTCAAATGGTTTTACTCCGTAACGTTAACATCTGTCGGTTGAAAAGCCTGATTGCAAATATGACAGACAGGCGTTCAAAATTATCAATTTGATCAGGGCCTCCATGGATACGATGGCATTGAGAATGCTGTTTGCCCAGTTTTCAATCTTTTGTAGTTCTCCAATAAACCATTGTATGCAATCCTCTCCCCTATACAAACGAAATTATGATGAGTCATCACAAGAGCATTTAAGATAATATGCAATGCTAAAGGGTACATGTTTATCACATATATGTGTGTTTTGAACATCTGCAGTTGCACATTTCTCTAAAATGCTTTCGAGGCCCGGATATAGGAGTTTCGTCATCGTTAGAAAGCATTGAAGGATGTATGGGTTCTCTGTGGCTTTGCTGATTACTCAATACAAAGGGTTTAACTTTTTATCTTTATGGAATACAAATTTATGTATTGCGATTTGAATGCTGTGAAGCAGGATATAATGCTGAAACAATGGCCCACAAAAAAACAATAATAATCGTTATTTTACACATTAACAACAGCTTTTTTGACTGCTACGAAGTTAGGTACTTTAATATGCATTCCACCATTTAGAGGCACAATCTTTAACCAATCTTTGCTTTTAAATGTCACCTTTCATGTAAAGCCCACCCTGAGTCCTTTTCCGAAAATTCACCCAATTTGGTTTGTAGCTTGTTATGAACATTAGTTTGATACCATTGCCACAAATCAGTGCCAACATCAATAATTTAGTTTTTAGTTGGAAATGTTTTAAATCAATTTCCAAACTGTGAGGCTGTACAAAACCGTGTTGACTTACAACATGGACTCTTTAAGTATTAAATTAATTTTATCTGCAAAAATGTAATACATTCGATTTAAAAATGTTAGTGAATCTTTAATGTTTACATTCACAATAATGCTTGTGAGTATTCTATTTTTGACGCAAGATTTAATTTACTTAATTCAATCTTTTAAAAGCGCTCCTTGATTGTTTCAGTTTTAGTAAATAACACTTCATAAGAGCTAAATTACTCTCTATCTTTAGCATATTTTCATTCTTATCAACTACTTATTACTAATATATTGTTCAAATAACCTAATATTTTTCCTTACAAATACAAATGTGCCGAATTACTTCATCTTTACGTTTAATTAGCTTTATCGCTTTCCTCAACTTGGGTGCTGATATGCGAAATTGATTCAATTACAGGATAGAGGATAGATAATAGAATATAGACGATAAAGCATAGAGAGTGCAGGATAGAGGATGGGTGATAAATGATAGAGCATAGTTGATAAAAGATATATAACAAAACATAGATGATAGAGTACAGAACTAAACGATAGTGCATAGATATTGGGAATGGATGGCAGATGATGGAGAAGGGATGATAGTGGATAGAAGATGGTTGATGAGCATATATGATAGAAAATGGATGATAGAGCATAGTGGATGAATGATAAATCATATCGAGTGTAATTTATTGTTTAACAGTGTTCTAAATCGTAAAAGAGAAATCTGATGTTCCCATACGTGTAACTTTCGTTCTGTATATTTCAGGATACTGACGACGATGATGCCACCCACCTTGGCGGCCATCTTGCAACCTTCCTTCGGCTGTCTTGCATCCATCGGATATCTTGTTTCCGACGGTCATCTTGTATCCGTTAGCCATCTTGTATTCGTTAGCCACCTTAGATCCGCGATTTTGGTAGTCATCTTGAATCCTCAACACCTTCCTTCGCTAGTGACTAAGCCTATCGGCTTTTTCAGCGTTTGAAGTATCTCCTCCAATGTCTATTTTTATTCCTTCCGGAAGTAATACCAAGGAAGCTGCCAATCACCAGAAAACAAACCCCCGGTAATGGGCCTAGTATCTAGCAGCAGGAAGATGTAGAGGATTCAAGATGACTATCAAGATCGCGAGTCCAAGATGGCTGACGGATTGCAGATGACCGCCGGAAGCAATATGGTCGGAAAATGCAAGATGGCGGACAAGAAAGCCGACTTCCGGTCAAAAGTGCGCGCCCAAGTTAGAGGGGCTGCGCATGAAGTTTGGTGTCTGGTCGTATCAAGTGCTGCTATATCCACTGTTGGACAAACGGACGTCGTGCACAATATTCATTTTTTACACTTGTTACGCATATTGTTGTTTCATATATTGTAGTTTAACTGTAGTATCTACCCATCTCTTGCAAATGATATTACAAAATCCAGAAATTATTTGGTCTGATTGTCATGTAAAATAAAGGATTCATCTACATGAGATACACCTGCAAGTTGATTTAAGTTGAAAGTGCAACTTAACTATAGTACCTACAAAGAGTGCCTTCAATATCTTATCCCAGGGTTTTTCCATAATATATTGACGCCTTGTCATAACCATATACTGCAGCATTCACTAGTGATATTGTCAGTTTTGTCTGCAGTCTAACTGCCGTATTAAAATCTACATTAAAATGTCTGTCGCTAAAGGCCTAACCTAAAAACATGATTTACAATTCAAATTATTAATTTACATGCCTTAGTTAAGGAGATAACGCTATTTTCTCGAACGTCGTTATTTTGAAAATAATATGATTTAATATTTTGGGCAATTTTTTTTATTACTTTCCTTAGCAGTATAACTATAATCGAACAAATATTTTGACAATTGATCCGAATCATCGTTGATTCTTTTTAAACTATCAATTAACACTGTAACATTTTCGTATTCAAATTAAAATTAGAAATGAGGTGGATACAATGTCGGTCATATATGCAATCGTGCTTTTCGACCGACACTTATAAAGGTTAAAGACCAAAACCATTTGACGGGGAAAATTCTGGGTGCGCCACATCAAGATTGCAACTTACATTTTAGAGACACGCATACTGTCTCTATTGTGTTCCATCAATTGGGTGCTTATGACACCTATTTCCTTATTCGAGAGCCAGCTATGGGTTTTCCGAGAGAAGGATCCCTGTTATCGTCAAATAAAAAGTATATGCTTCACCAGTACTGTCAGTAATACCAACATACAGTTTAGATTTATGGATTCCTTTAGGTTTATGAGTAACAGTATTGATAAACTAGCCTCTTAGATAATAATAAAAACCTTATTATTAGATCCGAGCGACGCTAAATTTAATTTGTTAGTGCACAAGGGTATCTTCTCGTACAAATACATTGATTCATGGGACAGACTGAAAGAAACCGCTCTACCACCAAAGCAACCATTTTATAGTCACGTTATTAACGAAGGTGTTAGCGTTGAAAACTTTTTACATGCGATTCAAGTCAGGAACATCTTTGCGGTACAAACATTAGGACAATATTCAGATTTATATTTAAAAACGGATGTGTTATTGTTAGCGGATATATTTGAAAATGTATGCATAACTCGCTTATGTACGTATCAGTGGTTGTTGGTACGATACAATAAAAAAATTCCCCCAGGAATAAAACACTTGTATATACATAATCTATGAACTATAATAAAATGCAATTTAATCTAAAAGTAACAAGTTTAGACGTGAGAAAGTATTTCATATGATCTCGGTAAGGCTAAGAACAGGTCTTCTTCATAAAGTATCTTGATACCGAGCCAAATAACCCGAAAGAGGTTGCATAATATACTGGCAGAGAATGGCAATATTTTATACACTATTTACATAATTTTGCCCTATGGAAGTCAATATTTTGGCTGTGAAAAACGTAAAATAAAATGGTATTTACGACTTGCTTACGAGTACCAGTCTCCCATTTTACAAATTAAAATTTAAACTTAAACGACTAACATAACGTAACACAACCTTCACACCATTCCCTTGCGGAATAAGCAAAACAATGCCTGCCTCTTATTTATTTCTCATTCACAATCCTTTTCCACGCTTTCCTATATCTGCATACATTCTACTGCATTCAGACAAGTTTTACGAGGCCTACGAGAGACAGCCTTACCTCTAACTTCACCAATATGTGTTTGCTTCGTTAATCTTGCGTTGTTCATTTTCTTAATATGACCAAACCAACGTAGTGTAGTACTCTTATACCTGTCTATCATTGTCTTTTTCTAGCCACATTCCTTCATTGTACACGATGTCGCATTTTCTTATGTTTTACGGGGTATCTCACTTATTTTTTAGGTTAGAACCTTGCGGTTTTCGCGACACCGTGCTATTGTTTAATGAAACCAAAGATGCACTAATCAAATTTGCCATAGCCATCTTAGTTTGTGTACTACAGGGTTATTTTGGAAAAATTGCATTTTCCGTCATCCCCTGTAACTCTGTTATTGTCAGACATATTAAAAAAGTAAAAACTGATGTTTGTAGATTTTTTACGTAGAATCCAGTGATGTACTCAGATTTTTTTTAGAGGTTACTGTTTTTGAGATATTGACATAACCTACTTTTTTATGGGACACCCTATATTTTTTTTAAATCTTTTTCCCCTTGCCAAGAGCTTTTCAAAAATATAGCATAGTCTATACTTATTTTTATAAATAACGTGACAAAATGACTTTTTTCTATAATTTACATTGATAATAGTGTATAGCCGTGGGTAACCATGGTAATGCAAAAAACAAAATAATTAACGTTCTGCTTAGATATTTGATTTTTGAAGTTTCTGCTTCTCTCAAATTATTCCTGGTTACATTTTCCCAAATTTAGTGCTGATATTTATTGTTATTCGTTGTTTTTGTTTATTGTTATCGTTCTTGTTCTTGTTGTTGTTGTTGTTTAATTCTTTTTTAATATGGCTCGAAACCAACAATTTGAAAACTTTGAGAAATACGATATGAATACCTGCTTCATATTATCTAATGAAAACGCAGACCAGGCCTTAGAACTCTATCTGAACAGGTCAGTTAATCTTTACCTTAGAATTTGTATTTATTTTATATACCTATTTTCTCATATAGATATCCCGAAAGAAGACAACCCGACAGAAGAATATTTCAAAAATTAAAATTTAATCTTTGCCAACATGGATGTTTTGACAAACCTCGGCCCCGAGTTTACAACAAAGAGAACGAGGAATCAGAGATCAACGTTTTAGCAGTTGTTCAAGCCACTCCTGAAACCTCGTGGAGGAAAATAGATGAAGAGACCGGTGTGTGTAAAACAAAAGTATAAAGGATTTTAAAAAAACATAAATTCAAACCCTACAAGTATAAACTTGTTCATCATCTGCACTCTGGTGATGCTGAACGTAGATTGGAATGAAAACTCAGGACAATAATTTTGAAAAAAAAATAATTTGCTCAGACGAGGCACATTTCACAAGTTCGGGAATTCTTAATAGACCCAGCTCGCAGTTTTGGAGATAAGAAAACACCCACTTGATTTTTCTAGAGAGCGTCAAGGCAGGTTCGGATTTAATGTCTCCTGCTTTATTTTTAACCGAAAAATGGTTTACAAGATTTATGAAGAAAACCTAAACTCTAATGGGTACTTACAAATTTTACAAGAAAAAACACTTTAGAAGATATTCCACTGGCTCAACTGAACGATATATTCTTCCAGCAGGATGGGGCTCCAGCCCATAATGCTAGAATAATACAAAACTGGCTAAATGAACGTTTTCCCAGGAGGTAGATTGGAACAAATGGACCTGTTCGATGGCTACCACGATCACCGGATCTCTCGGTTTTGGATTTTTTTGTGGGGGTATTTAAAGAATAAAATTTATTCAAGGCAATAGCCAACATGCAACAATTAAAAATTGCAACGGAAAATGCTTTTGCAGAATTACGAAGACAATCATTTATTTTGGAAAATGCTATTAAAAGAATTTATAAACTTTGTGAAACTTGTAGGAGACATAATGGTCTGCAATTTGAACAATATTTGTGATTAATTAATTATTTTGTTTTTTATCAATGTAAATTATAGAAAAAAATTATTTTGTCACGTTATCTATAAAAATAAATATAGACTATGCTATATTTTTGAAAATCTCTTGACAAGGGGAAAAAGATTTTAAAAAAATATATAGTGTCCCATAAAAAAAGTAGTTATGTCAATATCTCAAAAACTGTGACCTATAAAGAAAATCTGAGTACGCCACTAGATTCTACAAATATCAGTTTTTACGTTTTTAATGTCTGACAATAACAGAGTTACAGGGGATGACTGAAAATGCAATTTTTCCAAAATCACCCTGTAGCACAAAAACTAAGATGGCTATGGCAAATTTGATTAGTGCATCTTTGGTTTCATTAAAAAGTAGCACGGTGTCGCGAAAACCGCAAGGTTCTAAGCTAAAAAATAAGCGAGATACCCCGTAGAACATACGAAAATGAGACAACCTGTACACTAATTCTTCATTTTATCCCTTCTCGTTTTACCACTTGCGCTTCTCCGGAATCTCATACCCACAGCATTTATTTTTCTTTCGTGCTTTTTTTGACATAACCTTTTCTCACTTCCATACAGTACTGACGGAGAAACACGCCATTATAGATTGCTTGTTTTGCAGCTAGATTCACCCTTTCGTTTCTCATTGTCGTCCACACACTTCCAATCACTTTCCTTCCAGCATTGACCCTTCGTCCAATCTTGCCAACCATTTTACCATCTGCAGTGAAAATTCTATCCAGATATACTCGTCCACTTGTTTCACAATTTCATCTTGTTACCTTCCCGATTGAATACCACAATCTTAGTTTTGTTCATGTTTACCTTTAGGTCCATGCTCTCTCTAACAATATACCGAGCTGGTAGCGTAGAAGTGATACGACCTGCCTCGGGAGGTAATGAATTTGATTCCCGGTACCGTCTACCTTGTATGAGTTTTTTTCTGGAGATTTTCCTCATACACATGTTGCGGCATGGTCACTGCGTATATACACACCATGTGCGGCTACTTAGGCGAATGCTGTGGTAGTATTTTCCCCTCAGAACCCTAACTCCGTTCCTTACGATCCTATCCTGACCACACGCATCCTTAATCCCACCATGCATATATACGTAATGTATGTATGTATGCTGGGAATCCATGATTGTGGCTGAAGGAGCTCGGAAAGCTCGAGCCGCCCGCCCTCCCCCTTGTGGAGGGAGTGAAATAAGTAGCCTTTTCCTTTTTTTCCTCTGATTATATGAAACTTCCTCAGAGCAGTTTGTAGCTCATCAGAATTGTCGCTTAATAAGACTGTGTCATCTGCATACACCAGAACTCGTAAATTTACGTCATCAACCATTACCCCATTTGTACACTCCTTGCTCACTATTAAAGTATTCAGTCACACCTCCTCTTACCCTAACACATGCCCGGCTAACGTTATATATTGCCCTTATTCCGTTTATTAAACCTTTACTTGCGCCATATTCATTTAAAATTTCCCACAGCTTCTCCGCATTCACTCTGTCATATGTTTTCTCCAGATCTACAAACGCACAGTACACCTTCTTTTTTACACTTAAACATTTTTATTTTTATAGAATGTTTAAAGTAAAAATCCATCGTAAGTCAAATGCAGAAAATTCTAGTTGATGCAAAGCGGTAGAATACATGTGTGCAGTTGCAAAAAAACAAGATGTTTATATAATTGACAAATTAAATAAGAAATATTATAGACAGATAATTTGCGCATGCGTAACAAGTTTTTAAAAATCATTTAGTGTATCTAAAATGTTTTTTTTTTGTTTAAGTTGTGAAAATACAGATTAAGTAATTATTAAAAACTTGGTAGTAATTTGTCAAATATTCATCGTTTTTTTTTTGCAGTTTCACACGAGTATTTCAGCACTTTGCACCTACTGAAGGTTTCCGCCTTGACTTGCGATGGATATTTTGTTTCAAATACGCTACAAAAGTACATGCAGAATTCTTCTAACGTCTAAATCTGTAATTTATTAACAATTTCAAAATGTAAAATGGGTGAGTTCTACTCAAAGGGAAGTCTGATTTTACGTCTTTCATATTCTAAAAAATGTATTATTTTATTTCTTTTTTTAATTTCCACTTTGTGGGTTGGAAGGTCATACGTTGTGCCACACCAGATATTTTTCTTTAGGAGGAAGCATTTTATCTCCCCTCCATAGTGATGTATATCATAGTAAGTTTAGACATGTGTTCTTTAAAGATGTTTGTGAAAGGTCTGAAGATAGAAACTGTAATTTCCGAAAGATTGCCATGATAAGTATAAGCTAGACTAATTTTAAAGAACCGTGCATTATTTAATTGACCTTCGAATCCACAAACTGACTTTGAAATCTGCGAGATATACCAGAAATAAAATCCGAGGTGACTAAAAACTGACCTCCATCTATTTCAATTTGGCACTTTTCTAACACTAAGTTTCTATTGTTTTGCAAATTTTTAAACTCGTTTTTTCGTTTAAATTAAGGTAAAGAGAAGGTTGATAAACTTCACCCCGTGATCTCAACTAAGTTTGTTTTCCATATGACCTTACCATAATTTTTATTTATTATAAAGACAAAGACGATTTTTATAACGTATGGCTTTCACTTTTGTACAGTGTGTCCTGATTTCGTTGTCTTAGTTGTTTTTTAAATATAGCTTTGTTATTATCAAAAGTAGAAGTTTACAGTTTTTACCTGTCACAAGTCTGTCAATAGTGGATTTCTTCCTATGGGGTTTCCTGAAAAACATAATTTATGAAAAGCGTTATAATACCATACCCAATGTTGCATCCAACGATTTGTGAAGCGGTTTTCTAAGTAATTCCTCGCTGCCAAAACATTGTGGGCTGGCGCACCGTCTTGTTGAAAAAAATATATGGAAGATGGTTTCAGGAAATGTCTATATCTACATTTTTGAAAAGCTAAGAACTGATGGTTGCCAAGCCAACTATGATTCCCATTTAAAGAATGCACACCCCCTAGAAGAATTCTAAGTACGCCACTGAATTCAGTACTGCGCAATATATAAGTACCGTTGACGTAATATATCAGTATAATAGTATTAAGCGAGCTGTAAAACCATGAAAAAGTGTAGAAATATCGACGTTGGGTTATAAGTCTTTAAAAAACAACGAAAACGGGACACACGGTATATCTAATTTGGATAGATAAATCAATAAACTGAAAATAAATAAATACATTTTATTAACTTCAATCCGTATAAATAAATAAAAATTCAAATAAAACCGACTTAGTTATATATTTTTACAGATTTTTGAGAATTTTAATTCTTAGCACTCAACCTTAGGGTACTCAGTTCTATTGTATATATGGTTAATAAAATTTCTTAAAAATTACATTATAAATCATATAACTATTGCAATTAAAAAATATATTAACAAATTTATAAAACTATGTACATATAGTATCTTTGCTATTAAACTGGATATAATTGCAAAGAATCAAAGATATACAGTAATTTATTATAAAAAAATCTAAGTCAAACTACTTTGAAGTATGCAATCAAATTTGAAACAATGGACTAAAGGCCTTCCTGATCAATTTACATTTCTGCAGGTGATAACATGGAGATTTAAAGGAAGGTGGGAATTCAACGCCCTACATACATCTTATATACAAAATTACATACATTTATAAAAGCAGCATTAGGTATATACAAAAATTATCGAATAAATAAAATATCTCGTCTGTTATGCCTTATCTTGGCTGCATTAACAAGCGGTAACAAATGTCTTTATTTAATCACATGGTATAAAAATATATGAGCACATCATAATCGTGATATTTATTTTCCAAATTTAGAGGCTATCACATATAACGAATTCAATAACTGTAAAGCTCGCGAATCCTCATCCTCCTCATTTACAGTATTTTGAACAACGCGCTTTACAATATTTGTTTCCGTCGATGCGGCTAAATTATCTCCATCGAAAATTTCAGTAGTATCATATTCCTCATCGGGGGATAACCCTCTACCTTCAATTCCTTCATTCGGCGAATTACATTCATTAATTAAAAGTAAAATTAAGCGCCGAGTAAACGGGTTTTCCTCTACTTCCTTCATTTTTTCTAAAAATTCGTTCTCGCTTATATTAAGCTTTTGTAACATTCTTTGGAGTTTTTCCCCACCTTGAGAATTATTGTTGTGCATTAAATTAACGAGTATCCCATGAACTTGTGTTGAATTAAGCTGAACTTTTGGTAACGATCTTAAATCGTAATGACTTTCCGGCACAGCAGATTCGTTAAATGTTTCTTCCGAATCAGCACTGCTTCCAGTATTATCTGCGTTTTCAGAATTAAAATTACTGTTAAAATCAGCTGGATTAATTGAAAACGTGTTTTGCCATATTTTCTGCACGTCTTTCGACGATGTCCAGTGATTGTTTGGTAACGGAAGATTAAGCGCGTTTGGTTCTGGATTACCGTTCTTTGTCGTTTTACCTAATTTATTAAGCTGTGAAACAAACGATAGTGAATCTGCACTTTGAAGATTTTCCTTTTCGGCAAGGGAATTTTGGGAAATATCTTCTTTAGTTTGATTCAGCGCAAGAATGTAGCTCCATGTCGGACTAACGGGGTTTTCAGTAGTGTGAAGATACGGATGATCTGGTTTTAAATCTGAATCAGAGTAATTCAAAACTTCATCTTCATCAATAGTTTCTGTTGCTTCATTTTGTGATAACGGTGGTTCGGTCGGTCTTACCTCCAACAACACTCGCTTAAATGTTTCAGGGTCCTCTAAATATGCAGAAAGCGCTTCGGTAAAGACACGTGCTAAAACACGTACATTAGGTACCTCTTCTATCAAATTCTGTTCGTTCGTTTTTATAGGCTCAGTTTGGGTAATATATCCCGAAGTTGTGGTATCAGTTTTACCAAAAAGATTGTCATAGTTATTACGCGTCATTTGCGTTAAAAGATCTTTAAGTATATCTTCATTTTGTGTTATTGAAGGAGTGATAGTCGTTTTAGTGCCATTAGAAGTCATATTATCTAATGCGTTTGCAAAATAAATAGCGAGGGTGTGTAATGTTTGCGGACCAACGGAAGGAGGAATCATGAGCCCAGGGCGTGACGTTCCGAAATTGTTGGGGTCTGCATTATTTTGCTCATGTAGCATATTCATTAACGACGCAATCATGTTATTGACATTTTCTTCAACTGGACTGAGTAAAGAGACTGAAGGAGTATAAGTTGTCGGTTGTGTAGGTTCTGACTTGGCGTTAATAGTAAAAGGACTTGCAGATGATAACTTATAATAAGGATAATTTGATGGCTCAATTTTGAGTGGGTTTACTGAAAACGGTTTTGGGCGAAGAAGAATTGATGGAGCACGCGTTGTAGGTATCGGTGTCGTCGTCTGTGATAGTTTGAAAGTAGTTGTTCTAAATGTAGTAGTGGAAGTAGTTGAAGACGTTGTGGAAATAGGTGTTTCGGTTATATTTAAAACATCATCAAGTTCTTGAGTTGGTAGTGTGGGTAATGTAATGTTTATACGTACTATTGGACTCTCGCTTATATCGTTACTGATATTCTTATAGTCATCAAGAGATAATGCATTAAAATGGACACTAGACTGATTAGGTTTAAACAATGAAGTAAGAGTGGTTGTAGGTGGAGCTACTGTTGTACTAGTAGTTACTATTTTTACAGTTCTTCGTGTAGGTAAATCCGATTTAAAACTGAAACTAAACCTTCCTTCAAAAACAGGTTGGTTGTATTCGGGAGTTGTTGAGTAAATTCCAAAATTTGAAGTAACAGGAACCGTTGAAAGAACTTGTGGACTAACAGAAGAACCGTAAAATGGTTTATCTGGAAGTTTACTGAATGGTTGCTGGTAATATTGTCGAGGATCTTTCACTTCAGAATATGACTCACGATGATTTGAGTACGTTTTTCTATCTGTGTGAAATCGATTACGAGAATTCATAGCAAATGAAGCAGTTTCTTGCACTTCTTGCGTTTCGCCGGAATTGCGATTTAATAAACTTCCATACGAACTTACGCGTTGCTTAGTTTCGGAATTATGGTTTTTTAATGGTAGATTATGATTTGGGCCAATAACAATACCTAAATCTTGAAGCGAATTTTGACTAACTGGATTTTGGCTTGTATTAATACCGAATTTGTTTCCACGCTCTGATTTTTGAAATAAATTTCTGTTAGGATTAGTCAATTTATTCTTAGAATTTTCAAAACCATCAAACCTTCGAGCTGTCGTAGTTTTATGCGTTGGCGCAGTTTTGGCAGTAGTAACATCTTTGTAATCATTAATTGGTTCGATTGAATTACGATAATAGTCATTTCGATTGAAATCAAATTTTCGATCAGCTCTTGATGTATACTTTCGAGGAAATGCTTCTGTTGTAAATGTCGAAAAATCTTTTGGATTTTCAACACTTGCATCATACTCTTCCTTACTAGAGAATATGACATGCCTAGTGCCACCCTTAATTCGTCGATGAGATTTTCTTTTTGCAGTTTCCCGTTGTAAAATTTCAGCACTTTCTTCGTATAACAGTGGAGAAGAAGTACAATTTACTTTATACCACCAATCACATATTAATTCAGCTTGTTGAAAAACTGTTCCATTTGGACATAAAAATGATAGTTTTCTTCCTTCATCACAAATGTGAAAAACCTAAAACGAAAAAGAAAATTAATAAACATATTAAAGAATTGGAAGAATTTAAAAAATAAAACAGAACATCTGATGATATACATACAAAATTGTTACGCGTGTGTGATTGTATAATGGGTGATTGTACATATAGGAAAATTTTAGATAGATTTATTTTAGATTTAGAATGATGAACTTTTATATTGCTATTTTTGTAGAGGCCTATACTAAGATCCACAGTATAATGCGCTTAGCACATGTTTTTTTTATTCGTTATGTAAATGTCTGCATTTTAATAAGAATTTTTTATACTCTTGCCTGTCGCTAAGAGAAAGAAAGAGAAAGAGAGAGAGAGGGACAATGCTTCGTGAAAATTCCAGTTTAATTGTTTTTGGCTTATATATGTAGCAAAACAAGTGTTAAGTTACAGTCGTTCTGATGAAACGAGAAATGTAGGAGATGAAGTGTTAATGGGTGATTTTGATTATATGCGCACACGCGCACACACGCGCACACACGCACAGACACGCGCACAAACGCGCACAAATGCGCGCACACACGCGCACACATGCGCACACACGCGCACACACGCACACACACGCGCACACACACGCACACACGAGGACACACCCGCACACGCGCACGCGCGCACGCACGCGCACACGCACACACGCACACACGCACACACTCGCACACACACGCACATACACGCACACATACGCACACACACGCACACCCACACGCGCGCGAATACACGCACACACATGCGCACACACACGTACATACGCATACCCACGCACCCACGCACGCACGCACGCACGCACGCGCGCGCGCTCGCACACACGCACGCACCACGCACCACGCACGTACGCACACACGCACGCACACACGCCCACACACATTGTAAAATGAGCTATTAAGTCGATTTAGCGCACACACGCACGCACACAAGCACGCACGCATGCACACACACACGCACTCACATGGATGTTATCTGAAGTTATTTTCATGCTTTTTCCCTGTTTTTGTAATCCACCATAAACACCTTTCCTTGCATCTGTTATGTTTCTATTTCTCTGATCAACTGATAATCCTTCTTGGTCATATTCACAGCAAAACTCGTTTTGAAGATAAAGTAATTACAAGTTAATACTTTAGTGCGATTATTTTTCATAACTTTCAACGTGGATGTTCAAGTCAAGAGTGTATCGTTTATACGGCGATGAAGTACCACCCTACAGCACTGTAAAAGAGTGGTATAACAAATTCAATCGTGGCCGAACTTCGCTCCAGAACGAACTCCGTGAAGGTCGTCCAAAATTGGTTGTTACGTAAGCATCAATGCTGTGCGTGAACTGTTAAACCAAGATCGTCATGTGTCATACCGTGAGATTGAGACATGTTTGGGCATTAGTATGACAAGCATAAATAAGAGGTTGCATGATCATTTGACCGTAAAACAAATTCGTTCGCGTTGGATCCAAAATAATCTCGCGTCCTCTCAAAAGAAGGCTCGTATCGATTGGTGCAAGGAAATGTTAAAAAAATACGAGCAAGGTGCATTAAAGGCACACAGGTGACGAATCATGGATTTATGTATATGAACCTGAACCTTCCAAAATAAGCAAAATACATCAAAAGTTGTTCGAGGAAGAAGCACATCGAATAAAATGGTTACCTGTTTCTTCGGTACCACCGGTCACGTTGCGACAGTGACGTTAGAGCAACGTAGAGCGGTCAATTCTGAATGGTACACGATCAATTGTTTACCAGAAGAGAAATTCGGAAAAGTCAAAGAAGGGGCGAATTATTCTTTATCATGATAATGCGAGATCTAACACATAAGCTCAAATAAAGTTTTTTTTTACCCGCCAAAAGATCCATCAATGAGTCATCCGCCGTACATCCCTGACTTGTCACCCAATGACTTTCTTATTCCCACACATCAAAACAAATTACGCGGTCAACGATTTTCGACACCTGAAGAAGCGTCGAAAATTGGCTCAAACTCATGAAAAAGGGTATTGATCTTCATAAAAATATTTTGGAAATAATGAAACCAATTTTGATCATAAACATTTGTTTATTCACTATTATACCAGAAATATAAACCCTCGTAGTTGTATTAAAAGGATATTGTGTATAAAATCGCGAGTAAGAAAAGAAACATTTAGTGATCCTTTGTATGACTAAATAGAGGTGTATTAAGCTTTATAGCATTAATAATACTGAGTTAAATATATGTGTGATTATTAACAGCACTTAATCGACCGTTTATAGACAACTAAGAATTTAGTAATTTAGTAATCAAGTGTAATTAAAACATTCGGTGACAAACATTTAACAGGGCATTCAGTAAATCAAATTGCCCAATTCTTACACGCGTTTAGTGGCATGAATAGAAATAGACGAATAAGTTAGTGTATATTGCGACGACCGGTGTTAAAACCCGTTAAAGTGTGATTGTACATGCATATTCAGGGTTAATTAAAGCAGATCAACCCCAGTGGACATTACATCTGATAAAGGACTTAAGAAATTATATGTAAGGAAAATTTTAGGTATTTGTTGAGCGTTTATGGTTTCGTGTACATATATATATATATATATATATATATATATATATATATATATATATATATAGACATTTTTTCTTTCAAACTTGTGTAAATAAACGTAATTAATTCAACGTTTCGGGAACGTCAGTTCACTTTGTCAAGAATTTATTTTGACAACGGGAACAAAGGACGTTCCCAAAACGTTGAATTAATTTGTACGTTTATTTACTGAAGTTTCAAAGAGAAAAAAATGTCTTATTTAAAAATTAATACTTGTGGAAATCTAAATAGAAACATGTATATATATATATATATATATATATATATATATATATATATATATGCTAGAATATAGGTAGTATTGCTTTTTTGTATGTATTGTTTGACGGAAGCAATGTATGTAAATATGTTTGCCAAATTTGGGTTAAGGTCAATCAGTAGTTAACTTATTTTGTTTAAATTGTGGTAAATCTTCCTGTAATACTTTGTTAAAGTGATGGTTCAATCTACAGTTTAAACAGAACCAATACTATATTCTAACATTTCATTGTTTTCTTTGATGTGTGAAGTGACATAAAGGATTACACCGCTTAAAAATAATAAAACTTTTTACATTTTGGCTAAGTGATTGATCTGAAGGTTGTTTATTTTGAGTCAGATCGATTACTACATGTAATTGCTTTGCATTCATTATGAGTATTGGAGTACACAATATACGATTACTAAATGTAATTGTTTTGCATTCATTAAGAGTATTTGAGTACACAATATTGGTCACGATTTATTTATTAAGCCGAATTTTTAGATTTGAATTACAGGATTTTATTCATACTTGCGAACCTTTACATACATTTTAATGAAAATTTAAACAGTATTACCGAAGATATATGGTTCATACACGATGCAATGACCATTACGGTTTTTAATTTTTAAGATACGAGTTAAAGTATTATGGTTAAGGATTAATAGGATTATGCGTATATGAGGATAAATTAGAAAGTATCCAGATAACGTCTTTGATTTTATGAACATACATGGAGTGATCAATAAGTTTAACATAGCGTATATTTTCTTGAGCTTTGGATAATTTACTTTTTAATGTTAATTGAACTTAAATTTTTTCAAAATTGAATTGACGTGTCTTTTGCTTTGGGATTAAGATACATTTATTAAGATTATTGTGGTGGCGCCTAGAGACTATTCTTCCCGAATTTAATGTTGTTATTTGGTGTTTTATGGTAAATGTAACGTTCTTCAACCATTTTACATCTTATATCCAACCCACCAATTTCCACTGCAGTTAGCTTGGCAACCGGCTTACTCCGGTGAGACTTCAAGACGGCTAGTGCAGTTTGATCGTATAACATAATAAACAGTTAATAGTATGTTATTCTAAATACAGGGTGAGTGAACGATAAATTAAAGTAAACTGGTAAACTTTACCAATAAAATGTATTTTTCATGTTATACGGCGAGTAAATTCGCGTATTTTAAAATTATTTTTGACTATACAGAATGTTCCAAAAAAGCTGGACAAGACAAAGTTAGTATTTTTTAATAGAGCACCCTGTATACCATTTGATTTTTGGATTCTACGTGCAATTGTAAACCTTTATACAGGATTCATGTATTTACGGTTTTTGAAATAATTCAAGAAAGACAAAAAGTTGCATTAAATATTAAACACTAACACAGACATAAATTAACAGAAATTATATTACGTTATCATAAGAACTTGGTATAAAATAGACAGACATTCTCAAGTCATTGGATAATTCAAAAGTAACCAATAAGTTCTTCTTAAAACATGTTCGAAAAGGTGTTGAATGCATACATTTAGTCATTTTCTTATGTTTTCCTCACATTTCCCAGCATCTCCAGTGTTATCGTTCCACGAGCGTCTCGTATCCTATCTTCCATATTTTCTTTTACAGTGAAAGATGTGACATATACATGTTCCTTAAGATATCCCCATAAGAAAAATCTAACGAGGTAAGATCGCACGACCTTGAGGTCCTCTGGACAAATCCTCCCCCCCAATACATTTCTGTATATAATTACTCGTATCATCTAAAAATGTACGTACCTCGCGGTGGTAGTGCGGAAGGGCACCATCCTGTTCCAGCCACATACTCTCCGTCGTTCATCATTACTAAGCAGATGAAGGAAGCTAGGCAAAACTTTTTGGAGGAATAGAAGATACATACGACCAGTCAGGATTTTAATAATTTTTAATAATTTTTTAATAATAATTTTAGGAGTTTAAAAAATACGGTCCAATTCAATTGTGGAGAATGCCACATGAAACCTTTATGGACCAGTGATATTAGTTTTGTATTTGTCGGATCTGAAGTGGATTTCTAATTTGTGGTAGGGCACATTAGGACGATTTACAGTACCGTTGCTTCTAAACGTAGCCTCATCAGAAAAAACACAATACAAGATAAAAAGTTTGGATTAATCTCAAGTTGAGCAATAAACCATTGGCGAAAGTGTACTCGTCTTTTGAAGTCATCATTTCGTAATTGCTGGTGTAATTCAATCTGGTAAGGATATTTTCTAATCGTCCAATTGCCAGTTGATTTGACGTTTCACATGGAATTGCTATCTGACGACTACAGACACAGACATGCGGTTTTCTCCAAATTGCAGTTCATTTTCTTGGTTACTGGTATTTCTATTCAACACTTTTACATAATTCACACTACCAGTAGAATCGAATCTTTATATCAAAGTTTCAAAAGTGAGCCGAGTAGGTTACCGTTAAGCAGGATTCTTCGTTATGCAATTTGAGCAATAAGACAATTTTTTTGAGCCTCTCTTAACACAAACCATATCAATAATTCATTATTTGTTATGTGGAAAATTGTTTTCATGGCTACTACAAATAATCGCAATAAACCAAAATAACTCAAAAACAGTGAGAGATAGATAAAGGATCTACTTATGAAGAAGTGTGTGGTTTTTGATTCTCTTTAACAGAGCGTAAACATACAAGGTGTTCTACTTAAAAAAATTGATATTTTTTAATTTCTAGTTTCGCAGGTTTGAACATATCTTTTGAACACCTTGTACCATGTATCTGTAATATTCCTTCGTCAGAACATAAGCTTAAGCTTGCACATTGTTTGGTTCTTTGGTGCTATTTTTTAATTTCTAGTTTTTCAGGTTTAAACATATCTTTTGAACACCCTGTACCATTTATCTGTAATATTTCTGCTTCAGAACATAAGCTTAAGCTTGCTCTTTCTTTGGGCGAAATATGAAAGTTTTCCTAATAAGGCACAATACATAATAATGAATAAAATTCCAATTATTTCAAAAACCGATAAATTTTATATCCATGAAACTTATATAAATGGTTTTATAATTCTGTATTATAAGTGTTTTGGAACTGTGGCATATATATATATATATATATATATATATATATATATGTTCTAAAAAATATATATTGGATTACTCAGTGGATCAGCGGCTAAGGTGTCAGACTAGTAAGTGAAAGGTACCATGTTCGAATCTGAGACTAGTCAAGTGCTTGGGAAAAAATTATATATATAACATATGAATTCGACTCAAATGCGAAAACAGTCTTTCTCAGGACTAAGCCTGATGACGGAAGCAGAGTCCGCTTCCGAAACGTCGTGCTCAAAAAGCATAAACTGTAGAAATATGCCAATCAACTCCACTATTAGTTTTATAATTGTACGTAAAATCCAAAAATCGAACAGGGTGTTTTATTTAAAAAGTACTAACTTTGTTTTGCCGTGATTTTTGGAACACTCTGTATAGTCAAGAATAATTTTAAAATGCGCACAGTTACTGGGCATATAATATGATAAATACATTTCATTGGAAAAATTTACCCATAAAACATCAATTTACTTTACTGTCGTTGGCTCACCCTGTGGATTTCATAAGAAAACAGGTAATTCAGATAAGATCATCATCATATGAATCCCCATTAACTTATATGTAGCGGACCGCGAAAATTTTATTATTGCAACAAACATTTTTTTTATCGCAATTGTTACCGCGATAGACAAGTTAATTAATGGGGTTTAACATATTTTATTATATATTAAGTCGTAATTTGATAATGTTTTCTGGATATTTTATTTTCTGTATTTTACGTAATTGATATTTGAGTAAGGGTTGAAAAAAACACATGTTAGGTTAGAAACAGATGTTCGCCCGAACTGCTTTTATGAAGGAAGTGTAACGAATCTTTGAAAGTCGCTGTATGCCCATTCGTGTCGTGTGGTAAATCGTGTCGGTACATACGGCGATCAAAAGATATCTTTGTGAGTACGTTGAAACTTCAGACCGAAATGAAGCGGTTGTTACGGACAAATGCATATTTTTAAAATTAAGATGTTCAATAATAATATGAAACTGTTCCAACGTAATCATTTTTTTTGTTTTTTTTTTATTACTTTTGAAAAACGGAGGTTGATTGTTGGAGTAAATATAGTTAGTCTTGAAATCGAAGGAAAAGAGGCAGTTGTTGTTGAAATTTTGATTGAGCCGGACGCTTTGATTAGTTTTAATTAGAAACGCCCGTTGTAAACCATTCGGTCTATAAATAATTTGTCATGTACCTTTCAGCAAAACTATAACGCTAATCCGTTCTTTTCTTTTTGTGTATGTTTTAATGTAAATTTTTCCAAAAATTAATCTGTAGTTAATCGTCGCGGCGCCGAGTTTTAAACCGCGTATCTTAACTCATCGTGTTGGTGTTAAAATGTTTAACTAAAGTGAATATATTGAAGTTTAAGTAGGTGTTTCTATATGAATTAAGGCTGGCAGCAAATAATTTTACAAGCGTGTATAGCGTATTAAAAATCGAGCATTGCCTTGCAAAGGTATCTCATTCTCACGCGAGCTCATTAAGGTGAAATCTGCTAAAATAAAATACAGTAGAGGGCTCCCTTACTCTTGTATTTGTCTGAATTAGCATTTTTATATTTGTGCAGAGGTGAGGCGTGGGCGACGGGTACAGGATACCGCTCTGGTTATTAATTGTAATGTGCAATTGCCGAGTGTGTACATACTCCCTGGTCCAGATGACCATTAAACACCTCGAATTCTTATTTTGATTGTTTTTATTGTTGTATAGGTGAATGTGTAAACTGAGAAAGAGGCGCTGTATTTGTCTAACGCACTCCAACTTATACGCCGGTCACGATGTTATGATTTATTTACAACTTACCTTTGTAAGGCTTTGTTTAATGAGTTTTTTTGTGTCTGTTTGTTAAATAGAATTGTTTGGGTGCGAACTAATTTCTCTTTATGTGTAATTTATTGCAACTTTTCGTACGTATTTTGTGCTTTAGTAGTCACTAAACAGTTGTGTACATGTAAATCCCTTGTCTATTTTCTTATATCCTTGTCTTTACCTTATTATCACCTGTGCAATTTTACTGTTGTATTTTATATGTACCGTAATTTGCTTTATTGCTTTATGCGCTTATTTACTTAAAGACCGGCATGATTGGTTTTAAAGGGACACATGTTTGGTATTGCGATTTTTATTCTGATTATTTATGACACAATTGTGAGTGTGACTACAGGGTGTTTTTGGTGTTTATGTGCAACGGCTTTTTATTTATTTTTCTCTTTATGTTATAATTTGGTACGTACTTGAACCTGATGTAATGGTGTTTTGTTATATAGTTAACCCTTTCATTGGTTTTTGTGTTATTTGATTTATTAATGTACTTGTACAATTATTTATTTATGAATAAAGTGGGTTTTATGGGTGGTTCTTTCCCACAATAGTACGGGGTGGCCAACTAAGAATGCGAGGTACTGTATCTGGGAAACTATACATCGTAGAGGCTTGCGGAAAAAAAATTATTACTAAAACGGCCAATACAAAAACATGGAAAACATTTTCATGTTTCTGAAATGGCCGCTAGGGGGCGTAACTGTAATCTTGAATCTAAAAAAGTGATGTTTCTGTGAATTCTGTTATATTAACTTAATAAAAAAATAACTGATTTTTGAAGTCGAGGATAATCTGAACTTTTTTTGTTTGGCACTTTTTGATGTATCTATAAAAATAAAGTGGTATTCAAAGAATTCCTTAAAATCACCCCCCACCCCATCTCTTCGAAACGGCTAATCCGATTTTAACAAACTTGGGCGCGTTGAAAAGAGCTTTTCTTGGGCTACAAATGTTAAAATAATTGAAGTTTTGTTACTTTCACATGTTGTCGCTAGAGGGCTTTGTTCGACATTCCGACAGAAACGGTTAATTTTCGCAAAAAAATTAAATGCATTGGTATGACTTTTTTTCATGAACAAGTAGCTAAATGATGCCTAAACAAGCTTGCGAAAAGCGCATCTCGATATCTAGTTCCTAACCTAAAATATCGGCCAAAGAAAACCTTATACGAAAATCCCTTATTTTTTTAACTATATTTTTCTGGAATTGTTTCTATTATGAAGTTGTGGCCCTAAAAAGGACCGATTTAAAGGAGGAAGGTTTTTAATGCCCCCATAAATGCTCGAAATGCTAACCATCACTCTGTGCATTACTGAGGCCTCTGAATAGGTTACCCAGAAATTGCGATTTTAAATTTATTCACCAGAATAAAATCACCCTTTTTGAAATTACTACGGGCAAGTAAGTAATGCTAAAAATTATACGAAAGGCCTATTTTTGTTTGTTTAAATGCATATTCACTATGGATATATACGAAAAATACAATTAATAGAAGCAGGCAATGGAAACAGATACCTAAACAAAACATACATAATCCTCAAATTGTCAATAGTTGTCAATACTTTCGCGTTACTCTGAGCAATTTTTGTGCTTTCAAAATTCGTATTACGAATAATGAAGCTGTTGACATGCTTGCGGTTTATTTTGAATGTCTTCAGAATGCCGCAGCAGCTAAAAGAGTTTACGCGGCTCGATATCCAAATTGGCGTCCTTGCGATGTAAGATTTTTTCCCCGATTAGTGGCGAGCTTACGGGCCAATGGTAGTTTTCGGCCTACATTTCAACGGCAAAGAATTGGAAGAACACAAGAAAATATTAACCATGTACTGGGCTATATTGAAGGAAATCCTCATGTTAGCCTAAGAGCATTATCTCCACTGAGTTGGGCATATCACGGACAACGGTTCAAAATATTTTGAAGGAACATAGGTAAGTTCTAATGGCCATCAAAATATATAGGTATTCGTTTAAACTTTTTTTAATTACTTTAAGAATGCACCCATATCATGTCTTTTGCATCAGGCCTTGAAAGAGGAACATTTTGGTCTAAGGTTAGACTATTGCCATTGGATGTTAGGCATGATACGCTAAAATAGAGTATTTTTATTTCAAATTTTTTGGACCGATGAAGCCACCTTCAGTAGTGACGAGAGAGTCAATCTGCACAATATGCATTATTGGTCTGCAGAAAATCCCCATTGGTTGCGTGAAGTTCAGCGCCAAGGACGTTGGAGTTTAAATGTATGGTGTGGCATACTGGGAGGTAGAATTATTGGGCCATATTTTTTCGAGCAACTTCTAAATGGCAATGTATTTTTTGACATTTTTCTTTATGGGGGTGCTTAAAGGACATCGTGTTTCGGACTCAACCTGCTACTAGAGAAGATATGAAAAACCAGATTCGGAACGCAATACGTAACATACCGAGAGCTGAAATTGAAGCTGCAGTTTTGTCTAGTCATGAGAGGCTTCAGCAATGCATAGAGCGTGATGGTCAGCATTTTGAGCATTTATGGGGGCATTAAAAACCTTCCTCCTTTAAATCAGTCCTTTTTAGGGCCACAACTTACATAATAGAAGCAATTTCAGAAAAATATAGTTAAAAAAAAAATAAAAATTTAAGGGATTTTCGCATAAAGTTTTCTTTGGCCGATATTTTAGGTTAGGAACAAGATATCGAGATGCGGTTTTCGCGATCTTGTTTAGGCATCATTTAGCTACTTGTTCATACCAATGCATTTAATTTTTTTACGAAAATTAACCGTTTTTGTCGGAATGTCGAACAACGCCCTCTAGCGACGATATGTGAAACTAACAAAACTTCAAATATTGTAACATTTGTAGCCCAAGAATAGCTTAATTCAACGCGCCTAAGTCTGTGCCGTTTCGAAGATAAAGGGAGTTATTTAAGGAAACCTTTGAATACCCCCCACCACGTTATTTTTAGACATACGTCAAAAAGTGCCAAACAAAAAAAGTTCAGATTATCCTCGACTTTAAAGATCAGTTATTTTTTTATTAGGTTAATATAGCAGAATTCACAGAAACATCACTTTTTTAGATTCAAGATTGCAGTTACGCCCCCTAGCGGCCATTTCAGAAACTTGAAAATATTTTCCAGGTTTTTGTATTGGGCGTTTTAGTAAAACTTTTTCTTGCGCAAGCCTCTACGATAGATAGTTTCCCAGATACAGTACCTCGCATTCTTAGTTGGCCACCCTGTACATTAACGGACTGAACCACAATTGCGCAAAGCTCGTTAATTTTAATTTGAGTAGTTTCATTGTGTGCCTGCCCCACATGATCCAACAATTACCTCATCCAGCCTATCTTATTCAAATAGCACAATGTACGTACCAGCTAGACGGCCACTTGGTTTGATCAGATTTGAGGTTTGCGAGTAATTAAATATCAGAATTGTAAATAAATTCTAATGTTTTAATTATTGCCAGGAAAGTCAAAGTAAGGCAAGCAATTAATTTGAGTAATAGTAACATTATTGACAGTAAAGTCAAGATAGATCACTTAGCGATTGTTTTGTTCTTAGATTTGCATTATTGCGAATCAGTTCAAATTACACTTTTCAAGATAGGTCACCTGGGAGACGCTACAAACTACTCAATTGGATAAAGCAATTTTAAAATTAAGGAAATAAGTATCAATGGAATATTTATTAAAATGAGGTGCTCTTAGATTAAAAACTTGATAAAGGTGTGATTGGCGGTGAATTTATGTTGATAGCATATTTATTTTAACGCAAAAAAATTTATAAAAAAAAGTACTTGGTAGCGGCTGTATTGTATTATGTTATTTGTATTAGTTTTTATGATATTTAAAGCAATGAGAATATTCAATAACATGAACTTTCTACATTTAATTGAAGAACAATATAGGTACGTATAAATACTTTAATTTAACGCACGAAATGAGATTTAACAAAAGAAAATATTTTCTGAACGCCCGAGAAGGGACCATTTCAATTCGACGCTCAGAAGAATAGCGCACGAAACGGGAAAGCTTTACCTACAACTTGCTCGAAATCCGGCAGCAACAGTATAAAAAGGCAGTATTTGACCAAAATAAGAATCGTAAAAGTAAAATCGCATATAAAAACAAAGAGAGCGAGGTTAATTTAACGTTGACTTCTAGATAATTACAGTACTTTGAAAATTTGCAAAAATAATAATAATAGCATTTAACAGATTACCTTTTCTCTCCTAATTCCTTATTAATAAAACATTAAAACACATGCCTAAGTCCAATAATTAATAATAATAAAAACCTCACGAAGACAAGAAAATTACTACCTTTAACACTATTTAACACATATTGATATTTAAAACTGATATTTACACTTCGTGATTTACAATGAATAAAAATTTATCTACATCCTTCAAACAATTAGGTCAATTCATTACCTGACAATCAGTTTCCAAATCTGCATAATATCCAGCTTCCATTTCTAGCAGCTAAATTTTGTTTTTGGAACGTGTGAATAAGTTGGAAAATCAACATTAGGTGTACCATCCATTTCTAGAACAGGAAAAATAAATCAAATGTAAAATATGGGTAAGATAAAAGAAAACTTACTACCATAATCACCAGCATCTCGTCTTTCTCTGTAGTCTGTTGTGTGTGGTATAATTGCATCATCAACTTTAACGCCATTAATACCCTATGTGAAATGGGTTAATTTACTAGAAAATCAATTACTGAGTGAACACTTACCAGTTTTTTTAAAGAAAAAATCACTAGGAACATTACAGCTATGCCTGAAATGTTAAGAGAAAGCATAATTATTTATTTTTGCATTATGTAATGTTTGTATGGAAGGTAGTCTATCGTGAAATCGTTAATGGTATAGAAAAATTCAGGAGCCAAAACGAACTGGTAATTACCAAATGTCCGGATGCTGTTATAAGAGATTTAGATATTAATTATTAACCATATTATGTAAGTAACAATAGTGTTTATTCTAAACTCTTTACACTCATTTGAGAATGTACAAGAATAGAGTGTGACAATTACTCCTTACTTAACGCAAAGGGTACTCTTACATTTCCACTTCAAATTATTTGTATATAAACAAACATTTCTCTTACCTAATTTATGATTATGGTATTTCGACATTATTGTAGATCTTCTGAAACAAAAAAAAGTGATCTTTAAATATTCATGTAGTTTAAAGAGGTTCATGTTACAATCACGTTTAGCTTTAGACCGAAACATGTCATCAGCCGTAATAATTATTAAAATTAGTCTTGCAAATATAAAATTCTCATGATGTCGTGATTAGATTTTAGATTGCGTTAAGAATTTGAGCACAATCATAGTAATAATTTTTAATAATTTATATAAACTTTTTTATCGTGTCATTATTCGCATGCATTTAATGGTTGCAGGTTGATTGTGTTGAGAAGATCGAATCCTTTTGAATCGTGATTATTGTATTTAAGATAATTGGTTACCTTAAGAAATCGTTTATTATGAATTGACAATGAAGTAATTTATTTTTCAAAAAAATGTCGCCCTTACGTGATTTTTAATAATAGACTTTATCGACATGAAAAATTAATTTTATAAATCGCTTTCTAAAACCGTCTCCTAAGTATTGAAATATTTTCTTGCTGTTTTAATTTCAAAATTTTACACATTACGTATGGAAAGAATTTTTTGGCGCAATAATCGTGACGTTAATCCTAGATACGTATTGCTTTGTTTTGTGTAAATTAATTCGGTAATGGGGTAACGCGAAGTGTCAACTACTTTATGAAACAATTAAGGACCACACGCATTTGTAAGGTCTCCAAATTCCTAGCACCTAAAGGAGACCAAAAAATCACGTTCGTTCTTTCGTTTCTTAATAATGCAGTAGTTTGTTGATTGTTTATAAATAAGAACAACTTCATTACTTTATAAATTAAACATTCGCATCAATCGAGTTTAATAATAATTTAAACATCTGGAAAACAAAATGGTGTTTTTTTTACTGGAACCCAAAGTTTGACAACTACAGTTGACAGAAGCAAACATGATACCTGAGAGGGCGGAACTAGTGCTGTCGTCTTTTTCACAGTACACTCAGGTTAAGAAGTATTTTGGCGGTAAATTTAAATAATTGAAAATTGGTTCTTCAACCTCAACACAAGTAACTACGTAAGAGCATAAATAGATGTCCAGACGATATTATTTTTACTAGAAATATCAAAACTTTAGTCCATACCATGAAATTAGCAGCTTGTATTTGACATTTTTAGCGTAATGCATTAGGGAATTGAGAGCTATTTTCAGTGTTTTCTATTATTATTCGTTTATTTTCTTTAATATTATTGTTTAATTAGTCTTTCTTAAGATTCATTGTTTACAAAAACGTTTAACATAAGTAAGTACAGCATAAACAAAAAGTAACCCTTTAACCTAAATGTAAACGATTTAGATTAAGCAATGTCCTACTCTCTGCAAGAAAACCAATTTATGTTGAAATCTTATTTTCGAAATAGGCAGCAGAATGAAAATTATGAATGGATTTATTCAGTTTCGAAGTACAGGCAGTGTTGACAAGGGTAAATCATCTGTACGTAGCCTGTTTTAACTGAAAATGTGGTTGAATACGAGTGTGCATAGAACGTATTCCTAAAAAAATTACGGCAATTATAACAAACAGGTACAAACTTTTAATTACTATTTTTACTATGACAATAATTAATTATTTTATACATTTTAGGCTTGTTATGGAATGTGTCGAAAAGCACTTAAACAAAAGTTACATTATCGTCCATACAAAATAACTATAATGCCTGATTATGAGGCACACATGAACTACATCAGTGGTTTAATAACAATTTGAGGAATGACGAAATGCTAGATATGTAATTTTTTAGTGATGAAGCGTGGTTTTATCTAACGGGTTACATAATGTCATAAAAGACAATATACGGTTTGGTCTGATGAGGCTCCTGGTGAATTTGTACAAGCTCCATTACATCCTACAGAAATTGGTGTACATGTAGCCATTTCAAGAAGATGTATACTAGGTCCAGTATTTTAAAAAAATGCAATTAGAGCTGTGATTCACAACATTAATCAAGGCCAGTTAAAAAATGTGTAACAATATGAAAAAACGAATAGATGCTGGTTTAAATAATAATGGAGGTCATAATTTAGAATTAAAAATCCCAAACTAAAAAATGTTTAATCCATTATACTGTAACTGTTAAATAAATGTAGCTTTCATTATAGTAAAATTTTTAATTTCTGGAAGTAAAGTTTGATTTCATAGGCAGTGGAAAGTATTTTGTTCTTTTTTTTTTTTTTTTTATGATTGTGGACCTGAACAGGCTAAATAAGGCCTATCGTGCTAAAGCACTCAGGAACACTTAGGAGGATGGATAGAGGGATAATGAATTGCCAATAGATGCCTATGAACAGCTACCTTAAATTTTCTCATATCATAAGTGAGAGGAAAACAGGAACTAGGGAGATCATTCCAGAGTTTAGAAGCCGTGTAGAAAAATGTGGATTGCGCCCGTTTGGTGCGACAAGTGGAGATTTGTACTGCATACTGATGATGTGAATGAGCGAACCGAGTGTTTCTCGGAAAGATAGCCGGAGATGGTATCAAAGAATGTAATTCACCAGCACAATAGCCGTTGTAATAACGATAATACAAAGAAAGAACTGAAACCATCCTTCTATGCTCAAGGGACTGTATGTGAGAAGTTAAGGACGGGTCATTTATAAGCCTAATCGCTCTCTTTTGAATACGATCAACGATATCGAGAGCGTATTGGGGAGCACTAACCCAAAGGTGAGAATTATATTCCAGATGAGGCCGAATTTGGGCCTTATACAGCAGAAGGAGTTGTCGAGAGGTAAAGTACTGCTTAGATCTGTACAAAAAGCCTATTTTACGAGCAGCTGTTTTGGTAGCTGACAGAAGATGGTCAACCCATGAGAGATTTGAAGATACAGTCATACCCAACAGAGTAACAGAGTCTGAAAACTTAAGAACTGAGCCATTCATACTTACAACAGGACATAAATTAATGCTCTCACGGTAGATGGAATTAATGAAGACGTGGTTGATGTCAAATAATTATCCACTACAACTGAATCCATTAAATTTAATAAACGTTATTACAAAATAAGTATGTATATAAAATAATGCATAACATGTTATTACAAAATAAGAAATTCAAAAGTAATGTATGTTATTACAAAATTTTAAAAACTGCATAATATGTTTGTGTCTGGATTTCGGCCCACAAATACAAAAAAAAAATGTTATTACAAAATGCAAAGCAAAGGTTATAAATTTAAAGTTTTATTCACTGTCCGAAACTTCTTCGTCAGAGTTTGTGTCATCGTCAGATAGCCCAGTATTAATTGTAATAATCAATTTTTCAACTTCTTGATCCATAAATCCGTCTCGCTGCCACATTTCTTGGCTATATGATCGACGTGTGTGCAATGTTTTTTCAATCTAATTGGCTCGGTAAAGGCAGTTCGCACTATATTTTCTATTTGAAGGCCACCTTGTGTTTTGTCATACTCCATATCAATTCGATGGGATTTAAGTCGCAATGATAGGGTGGTAAGCGTTCTACAGTGTGGCCATGGTTCTTCAACAATTCGTCAACATAATATCGCTTACTTTGATTCTATGCCTTAACAAATGTTATTAATTCAGCCTTACGCATTTCACTGGTAGTAGAAAACCTATTGCTTTCAAGCCAATCACGAATATATTCCTTTCGTGCAGTTTGGGTTGGAGGTTTATTGATTTGCACACTACGGTATGGCGCATTATCCATTACAACAATACCATTAGGTGGTAAATTTGGAATTAATTGTTTTTCCACCCATTGTATAAAATTATGATGGTTCTTATCATCATGGTAATCTCCTGATTTGCTTTTGGAATTAAATATTAACAACCCATTATTCTCAAATCTATAGGCACCACCTGCGTACAACAATGTATCGTTGACCTGATCTATCGGTTCGGTGTACTCCAGGATGGTCTTCAGATTGCTAATACTTGCTGACACCATATGAAGGATAGATATAAGTTTCATCAAAGAAAGTTACCGTTTTCCCCCAGAGCATTATTCTCTCGCAGCTTGCGTAAGTAGCGAGAACGCCAAGCAACGATATTGTAGCGTTCCATCAGTAATTTTCTTTTATTGTGGCATTTTTTAAATTTAAATCCTACATTTAGTAATTGCTTTCGAAGCGTATCTTCCCCACCAGCATAATTTACTTTGTCCTTCATTTTATCAACCAATATTTTTATTGGAACTTGCTTGTCGACGGTATGAACTTCCTGAACTGTCCTTTTTAAAATGCCTAGGTCACAATCATCCAAAACTAATTTGTTTGATCCTCCGCTTCGTTTCTTTTTAGAAGGTGATTTTATTAACTGGTTTTCAGATAACTGATTTTCCTTTCTAATTCTCATTATAGTTGGTAACGATTTACCGACAGCAGCAGTAGCAAGTTCGTTGACGTTGTCCAAAGCAAAACTCCATTCACCAACAGCTTTCTGTTTATCAAAGAATTCAATCACATTACTAATAATGTTTTGTGCTTCGGAATGAATACTTTTCTTCGATTTAGCTTCCATACTTCTAACCTAAAAGACAATTTATTAAAAATAAAACGTTAGCTATATTTATACATACCTATTTTTACAAATACAACTAGCAATATTGCTTTGAAAAAAGCAGATTTTACTAACGAGTAACACGGAATAGGAAGAAATTAACACACAACTACAAACAATACTGTCAAGTATAAATTTGATTTGTGAATGTACTAAAATAAATATTTTTGTGTGATTGGTTAAAAATCTTGCCGCTTCAAGTATTTCAAATAAAATTCTTTAGTTCACATATTTTCCGACTATATTCGGTGCGATTGTATAATTAAAATTGTAAAATTACCATAATGCACTAATGAAGTTCACTACACAACCTGACATGTATACTCAGAATTATAATCTTTTGTAATGACGTCATCTTTGTTTAGTATATTCCAAACAGCGGTGACACTCATTTTTTTTATATACCCGGTTATGTGAAATATCCGTCACTGCCAACCAAAAACATTGGTTTGTCAACTTGTCGAAATTTTATTTTATGATCATCATTTAAGTATTCAATCATATCGTTACGTTACAATTACATTACCTTGGGAATGGTGTGTCTTTTTAAGTTTGCATAAGTTTGTTAATAAATACCTAAATTTTATTACAAGCTACTTTAAGAATTATGATTTATACAAGTTGTTCGGTCTCGCCCCCTTTAAGGGATTGGCATGTGCCTTCGAACGATACGTACACCAGAAGGTACACGAAAACGGGTATACAATCCTTGAGTACTCAGTCCGTTGTGCATCGTAATGTATCACTTTAACGTGTCAAAATAAATGGTTTACCAGCTACATCGTTTTTAATTATAGTAAGAGAAAATATAGAAGAATCAGGTAATAGTTCTTCGCAGCGAACATGAGTATTAAACCTCTGCGATGAGGAAAAAAATTGATACAGATATTTTCCCATTTTAAATATAATTATTAACGTGGAAACATTGCTTTTTTTACATTACCCTAGCTACTAAGGTTGTTTTTTAGTTATTTATTATATAAGGGTCTTATTAGGCATATAAAACACGCATATAAGTGTTTTATATGCTAATAAGACCCGAATGTAATACAAAACTTTATCCACAACCGACAATAAATTAGAATGAAATGTACTTAATTATTCTAGTTAATTTAATTGTAATTCAATTTTTTTACTATTTGAATTTATGGGTGGTCATGGATTTATTGCTATAGTAACTGATTCGTAAACGCTACAGTGTCTTATGAATATAAAACCCTAGTGTTTTATGAATATAAAACACTAGGGTTTTATAGTGTTTATAATGCGTTTGTAAGCAGTTAAATTATGACATGATAATGTGTCGGTTGTGGATAAAAATATATATTAGTTCAATTCAAATTGGTAAGGTAGAAATAAATAACAAAGGGCACATTTCATAAACGTAAAGGCTTCAATTATTGATAATAATCTTATTAAACGAGATTCAGTTTCATAAATTTGCCTTACTTAGCAGTGAAATATTGTTCAACACGCTTTAATATAAAAGTTCAATAATCTCATAATCATTTATGGTAAAATTACATTAAATTTATATATATATATATATATATATATATATATATATATATATATATATATATATATGGAGCTATAAATCGTGCTTTGTTTAGCCCGATGTATCAATAGACCGCTACGAAGCCCGAGGTAGGGTAATTCTAAACAACTTACTTTTTTATACATAATACATGTTTTCCGGTACTTGTGAATCCCAACAGTATTGCCGTAGTTACCGGGCTTATTTGTGGCTGTTTATACATTATACAGATTTCGCAAATTGTACTGCTTATATTTAGAATGTTTGAATTATAGAACGCAGGCAGAATAATGAAAACTGCCTAATAAGCTATTTTGTAGTAAATATTCTTTTCCATAAGCAATAAAATTATATTAAATTGTATAATCAATTTTCAAATTCCAATAAAGCTATCACCATTAGTACTTGGGTTTGTATTAATTATTACTAGTGCCAGGTTTCAGCCTCAATCGTGTTCCAGTGTTACAGATTTTCAAGATAATACATTATTCTTACGATAATGCTTTATACTTAGGTGTATCCATAAGTTTTTCCGGTTTTTTGGTGAAGAGAATACGTAATTTTCAAGGGAAATTAATTTGTTTTTATTCCAAATATTAGCCATCGGCTTCTGCACATTTCGCTCATCTTTCAGGTAACTCTATGAATACCATACCAGAAAAACTGCTTGATTTTTGCAGCAAACCATTCGTCGAGTCATTTTCCAACTTCCACGAAATTGCTGAAGTGCCGCTCTGTGAGGTCGTGCCCTATTGATGCGAATAGGCGATACATAGATGGCGGCGGGTGCGGAAGGATGTCCCATCCAAGCGATTTCAAGATATCCTTCACTGGTTTTGCTGTGTGAGACGGCGCATTGCCGTGTAACAAAATCACTTAGCCATGTCTTCTGACCCATTCCGGTCTTGTTTGGATTAATGCCTGATTTTAATTAATGATTTGTTGACGATAACGTTGTACATTAACGGTTTCGCCGGGCTTCAAGAGTTCATAATACACAATACCGCTCTGGTCCCACCAGACAAAGCATGGTCTTCTTGCCGAAGCGATTTGGTCTTGGTGTTGAAAGACCGGCTTCGCCAAGTGAAAGCCACGATTTTTCCACTTCTGGTCTTCAAAATAAATCCGTTTTTCGTCATCCGTCACAGTTCGATACAAAAATGATTTTCGTTCATAGCGTTGAAGCAGAATTTCACAAGTGACTTTGCGATTGTCTATGTGACGTTCATTCAAATCATGTGGGGCTCATTTACCGAGTTTATTGATCTTCACCATTGCTCGTAAACGTATGCTGCTTATTTCTTGTGATACATTTCATGCTTTTGCCAATTGCTGTTGAGTTTGACTTGGGTCATCATCCAATAAGTCCTGCAATTGCTCGTCTTCGCACTTTTGTGGTCTACCAGAGTGCTCACTGTCTTTCACATTGAAATTGTTGAAACTGTGACTGATACGTTGTAATCGATGGAGCGTGTTCACCATATGTTTCTACCAGCAAACGATGACTTTCAACAGCCTTTTTCTTTTGATTAAATAAGAAAAGCAGTGCTTGCCGCAAATATTCTTTTTCAGGTACAAAATTCTACCTGATCACTAAACTATAAAACAAAGACGCTAGTTTTTTTCGGACCAACTTGTGTGTGTGTGTGTAGTTTAATTTCAGACGAAAAAAAGACGTATATATCAAATTAATACGCTGCGCCATCTCTTAGTTAAACCGGAAAAAACTTATGCATACACCGTATATGTTTAATTACAACTAGCTAATTATTTGAAACAATATACGTTCTGGATACACAAAAACACATGTTTTATTATAGCGAATACGATTTATTTTTATATTAATGATAAGGTGATGATGATAAAATAAAGTAAAGTTGAACAAAAAAAATTATACAAGTTCTGTGCATAGAAAAGTAATCTGTCAAATAAGACAAACCTTAAGTTTAAAATGTATAAATAGCCTCTATCAGATTGGTTCCTTGTTTTTGAAATAAGTAAACAGAGAAAGGATGGATTTGAAATAAATCGGCATATTTTTAACTTAAACTTTGTGTCCGTAATATTGATTACTCAACACATTCAAGTATACTACCTCCAACTTTAATTTTCAAGTTTTATTTTTACTATTAGAAACATAACTGGCAAAATTATTATAAGCCGTTTTAAGGGAATAAAAGCAATAAAATACTTAAGCATAGTTTAAAACCGTTGGTCAATTTTATTCATCCAAAAGTCAAAACGGGTTGGCGCGTTAGATCAGAAATAAAATTATGAATATTAAATAACACTCTAAAATAATAACAAAAATAAAATTTAAGAGTTAATAATTACCAGATCCAAACAAAATAGTCAATAAAAAAATGAGAGGAGGTTTACATTTTTTTTTTATTCTGTAAGACTATAATCGACGCAAATGTATACCTAAATAAAATTTGTAGGTAAATAAAGATGATGTTATAAAAGAATTTTTCTCGGAGATGCTTTTATTTAAAATACCTTTCAATTTCAATTTACTGTTTGTGGAATTTCTAATCCTCTTATGTGGTATCTAAACAAATTACTTTCATACGGATTCATTTACCAATAAACAATTTAGTTGTTCTTAGAATAAAGTTTACATTATTTTTGTTTATTAAGCAGTGTTTTAAAATGACAAGTGTAAGGTTACATCATCTTTCATAGTATGATTTTGATTATTTGGCACTCCAAAGTCAAGGTGAAAACAGGTCACTTGAGAGAAAAAAATAGTTTTCGTGGAAGAAAATTGGTGGAACTGACTATCAACAGTATTAGCGATACCAGTGGTGATATTTTATTTTGCTTAATAACATTGCTTATTTTCATGCTTGAGTATCAAATTTTTAGATCCATATCAATATTTTTAGTTGTTAATTTACTACATTTAGTTTTTCCGATTAACCGTAGAAAAACTACCTTAAAATCATATTTTAGTTTTTTGACCGGAGACATGTAATATGGTAGTTTCGCTCATGACCTTCTTAATTTTGTAATTGACTCTAAAAGGACACAACGATGCTGCTAAATAATTTTTTTTATTGTACTGCTAGTGGAATTGTTAAGACCCCTCACCGAAGAATAAATTTTATACATTTGACCGCGTTCATTTTTAATTTCATATGGCGTTAGGGATGCTGAATGAACTACTTAAAAATTCGTTAAGTGCTTTATCTATCCGAAATTTACAAATTTTTAGATTAAGTTGGAACCCGCTGGCGAATTAACCTTCTAACGGGCCCAATACAAATGATAAGTTCGGACACTTAATACTTACGCACCTAAAATATATTTTGTAGGGAAATGTCAGTTATTAAAAAAAATCACATTTAGCACTTAATACTAACATACTCAAAATATGTACTAGTGCACCACACAAACAAGCAAACAAATACACACACGCACCCGCCTGTACCTCCATCCAGCTATCCAATCACCCGCCAACTTGGAACAACCTTCCTCTATATTATTTACAAAACAGTACCAACTATATTATTTCATTACTTTTCAACTTTCGTTGATCACAGTAATTGAGGATTTATAAAATCAGTCTTTTATGGAATAGCTATCCGCAAAAATTTAAAATTGCTAAGGAAATAAACAAGGATGATACGGAAGTGTGAAGATATATATATATATATATATATATATATATATATATATATATATAAACTGCCAGTGAAGGATCGAAACTAGTATTAAATTCGCAAAAATTCTCAAACTAATTCTTTTTAAGCAAAATTAAATACAATTTGTTTAACTAAATAAGGTGCATATAAATGCGACCTCCGAAACAAAGCTATTGAACTAGTCGGTATATAATATAAATGTATCATTACTGAGTCCGGCATAAAATTCGTATTTACACGTTTTATAACATTTGTTACCATATTTTGACTACATACACATCGATACGTTCTTGAACCCGAAAAAGGGGTTCAACAGCGTTTTACCGAGTTAAAGGGGGTTAGTACCCCCCTTAACATAGTCAAAGGGCTCAACAATGACCGTGTTTATATATATATATATATATATATATATATATATATATATATAATGGCGTATGTTGTGGATGCCAAAGGGACGTCCTTTTTTTTAATAACAACCACTATTTTTTGTTCAATATAATGAAAGCACATTTTTTTGAATATTGTACGACAAACATTTTAACGTTACGTCAACAAAGTTTCGAGAAAAATGAAAATAAAGTTATAATTGTGAAGATTGATTAATTCATAAACAAAATAAATACATTAATTAATAAGGAGTTGCCCATTAACTATTTGACAGTGTCCTAGCCTAAAAATAAATTATTTCTGCACTCTGTCAAATATTACCGGCTCAATATTGTGCATTTTCCTGCCGAATCCGTTTCTTCAAATCTTCTATGTTTTCAGGTTTATTGCTATAAACTTTGATAAGATGAAATCAAGGGGTGTGAGATCCGGGGAACGAGGCGGTCACTCTATAGCCCCACGTCACCCTACCCATCGTTGCGGAAAGACGTTATTCAAGTAAGTGCGAACAGGAAGAGCGTAATGAGGAGGCGCACCGTCCTGTTGATACCAAAGTCTGCTGTCAGGTACATCTGGTTTATTTATGGTATAAATCAGTCAGTGGTGGAATCAAATCTTGTTGTGAAAATTGCAAATACCTTGCGCCAGTCAAGTTGTCATCAAAAAGACTCGGACTCAAAATTCTGTTTCTGACTATGCCTGTCCAATCGTTCACTTTTTTTGGATGCTAAGTTTGTGACTCCTGCATCCACCGGGGATTATGTGAAGCCTAATACTTACAGCTCTGTCTATTGACAGTACCATTAAGGCAAAATGTAGCTTCATTCGAAAAAATTATATTTTTAACGAACATGTCATTATTGCAACGTAATTGTATGTCCTCGCAGAATTGTACCCGACGATCAAAATCATCTTCTGCTAATTCTTGAATCAATGTAACTTTATAAGGACGAAATTTATGTCTATGTAAAAGATTAAGCACTGTTGTATGACTTAAATGTTGGGTGGCTAGTTCTGGGTTTGCCACGTACGTGTACATGTACTTTGTATTCACTTAAAATTTTACTAATTGTAGAACGTGCTATGGACAGGCGATCTTGATGAACTTCAATAAAGAGAACGCAAACTTCGGTTGCAGTTCTTCTCCTATCTCCAAAACCGTACATCATAAGCATTTCTGTGTGATTCTTTTACGAAAGAGATTATTACCAAGATTTTTAGATTTCACGAAGCAGAAGTAGCACAAGCATAAAATTCACCTACAGCAAAATTGACGTAACTGACATTAAATCAATTGTTTCAATGCCTTCTAGGTAATATTAAAATAAATCAATCTTCACCATTAAAACCTTATTTGCAATTTTTCGAAACTTTGTTTATGTAACATATTTAAATTAAATTAATTCGATCTTCACACCTTATTAATTAATGCAGTTATTTTGTTTAATGTTATTTATAAATAAATCAATCTTCACAATTAAAATTTTATTTGAATTTTCCTCGAAACCTTGTTTATGTAACATATTAAAATTATTGTACTACAATATTCAAACAAATTCGCTCTTTCATTCTATTGAACAAAAAATAGGGGTTGTTATTTAAAAAACAGGTGCCCCTATGGCCTCTTCAACGTACTCCACTGCACATAGATTTAAAGTATTTCAGAAGACGACAAATATCTTGAAATTGAAATTGAAATATTTTCTGACCCCTTCGAGGGTTTTTTCGAGAAAAACGTATTTTGCGACATATTTGAGGTGTTTCAAATAAGTAAAATAATAAGAGCAAAATTATTAAGATACAAAAGCAAACTTGTAAATTACAATTCTGTATTTAGAATACCTGTCGAAGGTGAGTCTACAAGATCAACCTGTTCGTTCATTAAAGGTACTTTCTACTTACGTTTATAAATTTGGAAAGCTTCCAAAACACCTAATTTGTCTTTTTTATTACAAAGATGTTATTGATATTCTTTGTGAAGTCATAAGGTGTTTATTTACTATTATATGTTTGGCACAATTTATTTTTGTGTGTGTGTGTGTATGTTTATAACATCTAATGTGTTTTTGTATCTAATATCAAAGTTCAATATAACTAGATTTACAAAATGTGCAGTTTAATTTATGAACACCTTACTGGAAAACGTCGTTAGTTGGATTAAGTATTGGTATAAGGTTTGAAAACTACTCTATAGTTCTTGTTCGTGTCAGCTATTTTTTTTTTTTTTTGATATCTTTCCAAAATATGAAAATTATATGTATTTATTTTTCTGTGTTAAATTGTTAACATTATTGTAATAAAAAAAAACAAATTAGATGATTTATTAATTACTTTTATGATCTAAAACAGGTATATAATTTACAACTACCAAATATGAAAATATAAATTTTCACCATTATTACATATATTTAAACTGCTTAGCTTTTTTTGGGTATTTAATTTTGTATTTATTTTTATACAAATCTAAACGTTTCGGTGACACTTAGTTATCGTCTTCGGTAGTAGCAATAGCTTTTAGAAATGTTAAAGATATTTAAACAACTTTATAAAATGTAATTATTAATATAACTGGTATATTAATAGCAGGCTTATGTTTGCGTTTTCAATTTTCATAATTCATAAAATTGTTAAAACATCTTAAAAAATAACTTCCAAAAAATATAATTACCACTGAGGACGAAAACTGTGTTATCAAAACGTTACTAAAGATTCAACCAAACATACTCAAGGAATTTAACTTCTTGTAAAACTTCTGATGAACGTAAGGAGGGGGTAAATAACCGTGCTACGCCTCCTTTCGCAAATGAAATGCAATACGTAGGTCAAATTCCGATTTGTCACACAAATAGGAATAAACTCATAAATACATAAGCAAGAAAACAAGGTAATAATTTTTAATAAACCATCGGAATTTTACTATACCATACATTATTTTCTTATACATAACGTGATAGGCAAATATTAACAAAAAATAAGTAAAAAAATTCAGCGCTCTTAGGTAAATTCCATCATTTCGAGAAAAACGATCTGGCACTTTTATGGACGCACACATTTATTGGGTTGAAAATATGTGAGGATTGCCAAGATCTGTTTTAATCAAATGGTGTGTTTGTGGTGAAAGGTGAGAGAATTTACATAATATTTATCCCAATAATCTACTTTATTTTATGATAAATCACGTATTTTGCGCTTATTTCTTTAATATTAACAAAATCCAGCCTGCTCAATCTACATTCCAACTTAATTTGAATTAAGGAATTAGATGTCGTTACAGAAAAAAAGTAGTTGAGAATATTTTCAAAAGTAATTAGAACCTATTAAGAAAAACTGGCGGTGAACACATTATCCAATAGTTTTTAATTCCCCAGGTATGTTTACAAGTCTCGGGTGGCCTACATTACACCATTTATTTGTTTTAGTGTACTATACCACGAAGAGGAAATTTGTTTAGGAATAATTAAGTGTGAATACGAAATTAGAAAGGTGAACCCATCGTGATGCATATTGATTGAGCGCAATTGTAAATCTGAAAGTGTGAGGAAAATAAGTAAAACGGTACTGAAATGAATGAAAAATTAGTGCAGATAGATGAAAAATGTAATTAACCTTTACAAGTTTTCATGTATTTTTATTCACGATTAGATGCGGTGATCAGTTGGGGTTGCCGGTGTTTTATTTCCCAGCATTTAAGGAGTTTTACAACGGGGAGGGAGCACTGAGAGGCTACGATTTGAAGCTTAAATTTAAAATTATACATGGATTTAAGCGATTCACTTATTCTGATTTAGTAAGTATGTGTTTTTAGCTGACCGTTGTTTAATCTTGTAATTTTCAGCTAGCATCTTCATTTAATTATCTTGATTCAATTTCAATTTTATCAAGTTTACAATTTGGTTTAACACGACGTTTTGTCAAGTTCCAAGCGGTGAAGCCTGATTAAAAGATTTGCCCTTCAGCAAACCAGAACACTTCCAATAAGTGACATTTCACGTTCCACTTGATATTCAAGTTTCTCCTCGTCTTTGCAGTACCCTTGTACGCGCAAACAAAATCGATGTTCGTCATTAAACACAACTCGGTACCGTTCCTAACCTAGCTGTCTCCTTTTCAGCACTACTGCAGCTTTGCTTTCTCATATCGTGCGGGTAATACTAAGATGAGACGTGGTACGTAGCACTAAAGATCAAAAGATTGCTGCAGTTAATCATCCATTTACAATTGATCTATTCTGCCCTAAGTTCTTTAGTAGGCGCTCTTTGCGGACTGCTCAGTACTTCTACGTTGGTGGTACATGTGTCCTTCCGTTGAAAAACTCCAACATCGCAGTACAATAAATGCATTTCCCTTCTATCTAGCATTTTCCGAAGAGCCATTTCAGCCTCTTGCATACTTGCCTAATTATTAAATCGCACTTTCAATTTTTCACTTAACTGTTAAAAATTATTGCGTTAACGTACACGAAACATTGCAAAATAATCTTTTTAGAGGCAGTAGCAAGGATAAAACTCATACTAAAGGTCAAAGTTTTAAACAATAGCAATAATAAACAATGATGTGTTGTTTTAGTGGCTAGCAATAGCTACCAGATTCTTTTTCAAAACATTACGAAACTTTATTCGTTTAATAAAATGCATGAATTCAGTATATCGCCAAGGAATTAAGACAGGTTTATTGAGTGTTGTATTTTTAGTGTCACACGGTATGTTTTAAATAAACATTTTTTTCGAACTTTTGTTGAGCAAAACTATTACTTTTCCTTGCTAGCGCAGATATGTCTTACTATTCGACGCTGTAAACTTTCAGTGTATCAACGTGACAAGCTACCCCATCTTACAGTCAATGATTTTCAAATTATGAAAAGAGTCTTGATAGTAACTATTAGAGAATCACTACTGTAAATATCCTTTGAATCTTTGATCTTGGTTCATTCGAGAAAATGATCTAATCTAAAATTCTACAGAGAATGTTTGCTTCACATCAAGTATTGGCACCTCTTTATTTTGTATAAAAATCAAGAATGCAGTGTTTGAATTGTGAAAAAGAATTATTTTAGTTACTTACTACGAAAAATTGGCCCCTTTTTAACTGGACACTGTTAAATGTGACCATCAATATTTAATTTAGGTTGGTATCAGTACCGGCTATAGGGTACCTGGATTTGCTCATGTAAGTTCGTTAATAACGGCATTTGTTCGAATCATCTTAATTTCTTTAACAGATTTTTACCATCAGATGACTGAAGCGGTGTGATAATTTTCACACCGGTATCATAAATTGATGTTTGTCTCGATTAATTAAAAACTATTGTTTATTTTTGAATTATTGACTGAGATAAGATATAAAATATTGTTTTTCTATTTTGCGTGTTTAATATGTACATTATGACACTCAAACGGGTGTTTTAATGTTTGACTTTAAAGTATCTAACATTTTTTTTCTTGATGTTGGTATGTAAACTAATGAAGTTCTTTATTGATGTATGTAAACGTAAATGTAACATAACCTATTCTTATTTGAAATGTGTATATATCCTTTGTATTGAATTATTCTGATTTAATGTATTGCAATGATTAAGATGACCAAAACCGGATATGGACGATTTCTCTTTTTTATTGTGTTTCAAGATAAAGCGTCAATATGCTTTCAAATTAAGCCGATTACATCTTTTGCGTAAAATATAACCTTCATTTAACCTTGTTAACTTCACTTGAGTGTAAATTATTAAGTTTACATAGTATAGTGTAATTTTATTCCGATTATAATGTATATAGTATACAACTTCTATTGAGAACATATTTATAAGGTAGTTTGAAATGAATTAGTAAGAAATAATAGTTTTAATACCCTACATTTGTATCGAACTCAAACAAACAAATACCACTGTTGCCAACCTACATTCAAAATTCTGAAATAAGGTGACAAATGGAATTTACATTTTCTCAAAATTTTCAACACAAATACGCAAAATAGAAAATAGTATAAGAACTCGTTTCATAAGACGCTTTATCGCATTCGTCCATTAGAAAACTCCCCGCTGCGCGGGTCGTTTTCTAAACTTGGACTCATGCGATAAAAACGCGTCTTATGAAACTTGTTTCTTAATATACTATTTTCTATTTTGCATTTATAATACATATGTACATTATGACACCCAAACCGGTGTTTTAGTGTTTTATTTATGAAACAGACATTTTTTTATGTTGGTATGTAAATTAACGAAGTCTTTTGTTGATGTAAAGACGTGCAGCAACGCGCACAATGGCCGACCGCTGACAGCCAATCATATTTTTATCCAGAATATAGCGCCATATTCAAATGCAGAATTAGTCGCACAAATTTATAATACATAATACACAATTATAATAATCATAAACTAATAAAAATATATAATTTTTAATAAATTGACGAAAAAAATCAATTTCTATATCGATTAATGAGTTGTAAAGGAAGATTATTCACTGGGAATGATTTTTCTCCACATATCCCAGACATACAAGCTTAAATTTTACCAAAACTTCGAAATAAATAATGTGAATCTAAAAATCGGCAGGAATAGTTTAACTAGTGCGCTGAACAACATACCAAAAGTCCTAAAGCGAAATATGCCGGTTTCATGTCATTTTTTGACAAAATAGAAATTAAAAAGTTGTTGCCTTTACAATAACGCATATAATTTGCCATTAAGGCATATGGATGTAATTATACTTACCAACTGAGTTCATATTCTTTTAATTAAAATTTTACTTATCGAGGAATTATCGAAGGACGTGGCAACGTCGCTAAACTGAAAATTGGTGCGTGTTTACTGCAGACGATTTATAAATATTAACTCGTACGCGCGCTCTCGTTTGTGATCTTATTGTTATAAATTGGTGACAATAATGGAAAAGGTTTGTTTTTATTGTAATAAACTACTTAGTGAAGGGAAATGTGTGGAGGTAGGCAAAGGTATAGATGGCCTAATCAAAGCAAGCGACCACAGAAAAGATGAAATGCTTGATGTGTTTAAAAGCATTAAAGAAAAACAGACTTGGATCAGGGTGCATGCAAGAGTGTCGGTAAGTAGTATAATAATTACAAATGAAAATATATTAACATACATTGTATTAAAAATAATAACACTAACACAACACTATTGCATGACTTGGGTCAAAAATAGAGGCCGAGAGAAGTCCCCGAAATCTCTGCAGTTATTGCGTCGCTATCGGCTGACACTCGCAGTGTTGTCACGTGTATTAATAGTTTTTGAAGCGAAAACTTCTTAAATTATTAATTAAAAAGGTTATTGGGAAATTTAAAAATATAAATAAATACATAACAAATAGGCTAATATTGTTACTTTTTCTTTCAGAAAGGCATACACCCGTCCAAATATATATCTAAAAGATTATAAATAAAATCAGCTTACGACTGATTCAGATGTGATGTCTGCGCCTAAACTAAGATCTTTCATTTTCGACATTAAAAATGACTGCTTGTTTTGTGGTGAAGAAGAGAAAAAAAAAAGAAAAGGGATCAAAAAAGAAATGAAATATAGGCGTGTGGTACATCAAGTTGAAACTATTTCTTTTCAAAATACTTTACTGAATAGAGCTCAAGAAAGAAATGATGGTGTGTGTGCCCGTGTCTTAAATTTGAAGGATTTAATTGCAGCTGAAGCTAAGTTTTACCATCCTTGTAGCCTAAAATTCTTTACAAATGGTAAGACTTTCCATTTTATATCTTTCACTTGATTCAAATAAATTTCCTTATACTATAGGTACACAACTCCAAAAATCTTCCGATGCTCGTGGAAGGCCGCTTGATACTGAGAAACAGGTTTCTTTTTTAAAGCTTTTGGATTTTGTGGACACAAGTAATGAATGCCAATTTTCGATTGACAACTCACCTGTGCCAAGGGCGAGAAATACACGGGGCGGCATTTAAAACAAAAAATTGTAGCTCATTGTGGGGAGTCTGTTTTCGTAACTGAAACAGCTGGCAAAACGTCCATTTTTAAATTTAAGAGGTACTCAAATACCATACTCCTTGAAAAACGGTATAATGAACGCAAAGCGTGCGAAAAAGATGAGCGTCTCCGAATTATAGAAGCAGCAGCTGCAATAATTAGGAAAGATATTCGCACAACAGTACACCAGGTAGATTCTTATCCTGCTGATGATGCTAATTTAGAGGATGCTATTCAACTTCCGGAACAAATCTACAAGTTGTAAGAGAGCTGATATAGGTCAAGCACATATTTCAGCCTGTAGACCTCGGTCTTTTATATCACCAATTCTTCTGGGCATAGATCTTTATGCCCATAGATGTTTTGCATCCAAGGACTTAGTCTACCAGCTTAGTAAACTGTCGTTTTCTGTAGACTACGCGGGGAAAAAGGTAAGGTTTTTATTTTGTGTCTTAAAAAATGCCTTTAAAGTTTTTTTTATTTTTAGGTATTAATACTCATTCATGGCAGAACCTCATTTTCTAGAGGCACGCCTGTGAGAACGTTTACTTACAATATGCCTTTGATAATGCTGACTTTAACGTCAAAACGTTAACAGGACGTGGTACTTTCCATAGCATGGTCGGTGTACGTTTCACCACTCCAGCTCCACATACCGCTACTAACTCGGTTCCTCTTGTACTACATCCTCCAAACATTTCAGAAATTGCTGCACGTGGTTCATTGCCAATTACATGGTATAAAAGCCACTTATATCTGGACTTAAAGCTGTTAAGGCCCGTGACTTTAAAACTGTTTCGCTGAAAACTCGGGAAATAGTATAAGCTGCTTTAATATTAGATAATCTTTGTTATTGCCCCATGGGCTGGTACTTCATCTCCACCAGCTTGGAACGGTTTTATGAGGAAGGTCTATAACACAGGTTGCGTGCATTGTAATAAAACTAACATAGACGCCCTTCCTTTTGTTGGCTTTATTATGGCTGGGAGTGGTCTTGAGCGACTGTGGGAGCAAGTGTACGCCAAAGCATCCATCCATCATCTAGTTAGTGGTCACGCCTACTCCAGAGCTCTTAGGGCTCACTTTCTAACGGAAAGAGCTCTTTTTTCGCTTATTTTATCCGAATGTGCTGATCTTGAAGGAACACGAGACGATTTACAACAGCTAGTAAATGATGCACTGGAAGGGACCAAATCTCCACTTAGTCTGGTTGAAGCCAATATTCTACAGCATGTGCATAATGTTATAAGTCAAAAACAAAAATCTATTGAAAATTCAGGACCTACAGCAAAGCTTTGGACTCAGTATTTAAGAATGGTAGAGCTGATTCGCTTATTCCTGCGTGCTGAGAGAACGGCAAACTGGGAACTGCACCTTTATTATGTAGCTGCAATGATACCCTACTTTCATGCTGCTGGACACTTTCAGTATGCAAAGTATGCACATCTTTACCTACAACAGATGGAAGAACTCGATTCGGACGGACATTATACTATACGACGTACGAGTGAATTTTGGTCTTGCATTTCAACAGATATGGCGATCGGTCAGTCTTTGATGCGGCTTTTAAAAGTTCAGGGAGGTCTCAATCATGGCCGTGGTATATGTGATAGTCAGCTAGCATATTTCGTGCTCTCTTTCCTGGATGTCTTAAAATTTGTAGTTCCCTTGAACGTCTTACTGGTATTAATAGAACTTCAACAGAACAACACGTTGAACTTAGATATTCAAGGAGATCAGTGGATGCAAAACATTTGAACAGTTTTATTAATTGGCTGTCGACCCGCTCTCTTTGGCAGGAATGCAGTGCCTTACGATTTTTGTCATCTGGGATTGTTGGAGATCCAACCATTAATTGTCATAATGCGATGTAATTAGGCAACTATGCGATGAAGGCAGTCCTTGGTTGCAGTTTCTCCGACATGAAGCTATCAAGAAAAAATAAAGTTCTTCCATTGGCAGCAGTTAATTCTAAAGTAATTATTAGAAACGAAGTCGTACCAGTGAATTCGCAACAACTTTTCATGCGTATATCTTGGGCAATAAACAACAGTTCTGGAAATCTTTCTGAATACCTTAAGTATGAACTGTCCCCCAGGAAACCTGCACTTTTCGATGAAGTGTCTATGAGGAAAACGACCAAGTCTACACTCTTGAAAGTCTTTTGCTTTTCTTCGGATTACACAAATTTCTCATCTTCTGTAGTTGTTATAGACGAGGTCTATCTTCTTCGAGCCTTGGTTTGGCCTAAACCGGCAACATTTGGAGCTCTACTTGAATCATACAAGAATTACGTCGACCAACATCTTTGTACACATTTAAAAAATGTAGCTGTTGTGTTTGATGGTTATGGACGTGTTGAATCTATAAAAGCAGAAGAGCAAAGGCGGCGAGCCTCTCGACACTCATCCACAGATATTGTTTTCGATGGCAACACTACAGTCTCTGTATTAATTATGATGACAAAACTGTATGTAATAATAAAGAAAATTGTGAAGGTATAGGTACAATTAGTTCTAGATCAAGTAATGAAAAGATAGACGAAAATGTCTATCGTTGTTAAGATACAATGATAAGAATATTCATTCCTTAAAAAGTAGTAAATGTGAAAGGATTAAAAATGTGCAAATCATTCATTTAATTATACTTCCACATTCCAAGTCTTTAAACCAGTGAACCCAAATTTTAAACAGAACCTAACTTATGTCTAATAGATTTCTAACAAATGGTGTGATTCTGCAGAAGTTTGCACATTTTTAACCCTTACACATTTACTACGGTTTAAGCAATGTTCACAAATACTGAAAATTCTTAATATCATTGTATCTTGAAAACGATAGACATTTTCGTCTATCTTTTCATAACTTGATCTAGAACTGTTTGTATATATTCACAATTTTCTTTATTATTACACACAGTTTTGTCATTCATCATAATTAATACTTAATAGTTCCCTTATGAAAACAAAATTAAGTGTTTAGGATCGGTGATCGTTAAATAACCTCGGTACTACGGGCTCTTTTCTTTGCCCTATATATCTTCGTCTTATCGTGATTCTTGGTGGTATTCGTAGCTTCGATGTACCTGTAAAAAATACATTAAAATTACCAATACCTGCTTTTGTTAGGTTCGGAGAAGATCCTCCGTTTTCCGACGTGAGGTCCTCTCGGTGTCTTGATCCCGTTTCATCGATGAGGCGGCCGCTTAGATAAATGCGGATTTTGCGTACCCTCTTGTTGGGTGCTTATCCTTTCGTTGCTCGGAGGGCCTTCACGATCTTCATTACGAGCGCGAAGTCTTCGTCTTCCAGTTCTTCTGGCGTCTGTTTTGTCTTTCCTGCAGTCATCTGCGCGTAGCTAATGCCGGCCTCGGCAATTGTTGCCGGTTTTCTAACTATTGTTGGTTTGGGGGCGTTAACCTTCTTGATGTTCCTGGGGTGGGCGGGGCATCCACCGTAATTGGCAGTGTCCAACCCGGCAATTGCAACACTTTGGTTCACCCTCTTCACGGGTCTTCTTGCAATCCCTTGTGTTGTGTGCCCCCGCACACTTCAAACATCTGAGTGGCGCATGGCATCCGTTGGTGGTATGTCCGAAACGTTGGCACTGGAAGCACTGTCCGATGCCATCCTTTTTGTAGAACGATTCCATCGTACCCTGAGGTGTCCTACGGTCTTGATGTTGAAGACCTCCTTGGCCCCTTCTCTCCTTCCAAGGTGGACCAGTACCATCGCGGTTTTCCTATGTTCGCGTCCGGCGAACATGCGGCTCACCTTCTGTACTTAAAATCCCATGGATTTGAGATCTTCTTTGACGGTTTCTACCAACTCGTCATCTTGATAACTACCTTGATAGGCTTTGCCTCCTCTAGCAGGTACACGCTGAACTGCACGTCGGCGTCGTCCAGTGCCGCAGTTGCGGTTCTGTACTCCTCCGCGAAGCTGAAGAGTACGCTGATACCATCCTTGGTGGTTCTGGTAGTTTTCGGTGTTATTCCGACAGTCTTTAGCTTCTTCATCGCCCTTGAGTAATCCTCCTGTCGGTGGAGGATTAGTGTTTTCTGCGTCCACCCGTTGACGATTGATCCCGCCCTTTTTTGCCACGGTTTGGAATCCGTCCGCTTCCGGGATGGTGTCTTCGTTCTTCCTTGGTCATGTTGCTTCGGCAGTTACTTCCATCTTGACATGTTCTTCTTCTTTCTCCCTGGGTGCTGCTGCAGCTTCGTTCTCCTTGCTGGCACTTTCTTCTGTTGGCTTAACCTTCTCCTTCCGCTTCTGCTTCTTCGGCTTCGCAGGCTCTTGGATGTCTTCGGCCTTCTCTTCCTTTGCCTTTCCGCCTGTTGACTTCGTCGAAGCTTTCTTCGCTTCTTTTTTCGCTTGCTACTTTGACGTGCTCCCGTTGTAGATCTCCGCCGGCTCTTTATCTTCAACATCGCTGTCACCGTACATCCGGGCGTTCTTCAAAACCGGATCTATGTGGCTTGAACCACACAATTCCTGTGCGAAGATTATGGATGCTGAAATATAAAGATTAGTACTCGATACTAGTCGTACGTTCTTTTTATATGATAGCGCCAATCGGTGTATCGAAATGTCTGAGCAAACTCTCTCCCAAAATACGTGTGTTCTGTTCAAGAGCTCAACACAGACCTGTCTGTCGTGTTTAGGATATTGTTGGACCAAGTATTAATATTCACAAGTTTTAATCTTACATCTTATTTGCTTTTAACTGTAACAAAAGGAATAATCATGAAGAGAGGAGTTACAAAAATACGTCATTTATAATGTTGGTTGCCTATAGCGTCTACATTCCCAGCGCATTGGCACGTTTTTTTTAAAGTGTACATAACCCATATGTATACATTTAAGAAAAATTCCCTGTATATTGAGGGACTCGTTTCATACATGGAAAGCTTGATTAATTGATTAGGTATAGTTAGTAAAATAAGTAAATTTGAACATCTGATTAGCGCTTATATTCGTACAGTTCATGCGGATATATACCTTTCTCGTTCTTATACAAAGCATTCATGCTAGAAGGTAAAGGGCATCCATTTTTCCTAACCGCAGGCGAACTTAGAAGCACGCTCTACGTTATAAACGTTTTGAGTTGTGCTGCATGCACCAAAAAGAGATAGATACCAATAGTTAAGTTAAGATTAACCCAGTACGGAAAAGATCCACCTACAAGCGTAAGACAGTGACTCTAAATGTTTTACTTGTAATATTTTTACGTACATACCAAAATTAATTACGCACAGAATTGAAAGGAAAACGCTACGTATAAAATACATTTGTAAATGTGATTATTAGAGAAAGGCCTGTACCTAATGTATTTTCAATCATGCGTAGGTACCTACACGCAAACACTTTCATTTGATAATAAAGAGTAAGTTACCTTGACAAATACAAAATGAATGGGCCATAGGTAGGTGACTAACATAATTGCATCTTTCTGACGTTTTTGGACGTATTCATTAACCGAAAATGTTTATATGAAATTTCCTGTGGACCGTTACAGAAAGTGTGATTTTTATAGAAAATCCTTTATCTAATGTATTTTCAATCATCCGTAGGTCAACAAACAAATAATTCTTAATTTAATATAGGTCAACAATCTTTTTTACTGTAGTCACACTGACGTTTAAATCTTCCGCTGCTCTTCCTTGTACTGCTTCAACATTACGCAACAGTCCACTATGATCCCTTTCTCGACAAAAATACTGATACACATTAAATATCAGCTCTTGAACTGATGAACTGACCCTTTGCACACCGCAAAAAAAATTGAGATAGTTCTTAACTAGTGCAACCGTGTGTAGAATTTTTGGTAGATAAATTCGTTCTTTTTTTGTAGAATTTGTTGGGAATTCATGTATCTTCATATACAAAGTTTGGGAAGAACTGATTTTTAGTCTCGAAAAGAGGGCAGAACTGACATTGCCAGATTTATTTAAAGTTACAGAAAATTACTAGATTTTCAGATTTAATGAGTAGTTTTTTGGTTGTATAGAGTAAATCTTAAAAGTTAATATTTGTTTACACTTGTTTGTGTTTAAACGTAAGTAAAAGAATTAGGGAAGGTAGTTATTCTAGTATATGTCGGGTAATTCTGGTAGTTGATCTTTGATTTGCTAGGTTATTAGTTAAGGGGAAATTACGTAATCAGCAATTCATTCTTTGTAGCATTTAATTACGCGAGATTGTATCTAGTTTGCCAAGCCTTACAATTGTTTACATATAAGGATTAAAAGTTAAAGAAATAGGAACCTTGTAATTATCCTGAAATCTATACTATGAATTTTCCTATCCTAGCAAAACTTATTTCCTATTTCCTTCCATAACTGTTTTATCATTGTTAATAAATGCAATCAGGTGTCCACTCCTTTTCCACTCCATCCAATTTACCTATAAATACCAGACCGTCTAACAAGTTATTTAAGTTTTATTTTTCAACGTAAGTGAAGATAAACGAAAATATTGCCATACGTGAACCCACCTTTTGCAATCTCCTGCTGGTTGCACACACTTCGGTAGGTAACCCATTAGATCGAATCTGAAACGTAATGCTCTAAAACCAGCAAAGCATAGTTCTCAATTTTGAATTCAACTCATAAATGAAACAAAAAAATTATCTTTAGCACACGCCTATTGTATTGAATTAAAGATAACCCAAGTACACCATAATAAATTTCAATTCCAATACTTTGAAGAATCAATCTTAAATTAACACGCTTTATGATTTATATTAGCGTAACTTTCAATTCTTATCTATAACAAGTCGTATCGCTTCATTAAATTTTCCCTCACTTACCTACACAATCTCATCTCGAGTTTTTACCTCGCGAACCGTTTGAATAAATTTTTAGTAAAGGGAGTGGGTTCTTAAGTGAAAGATCGCGAATTTTGAAAGTGTTGTGAGTTTAGAAGTTTATTTGTTTCTAGAAAAGCCATAAAGTGAGAGCTATACTTTGGTGTTTTTGGAGCATTACGGTTCAGAATTGACGTAAGGTAGTAGCAACCAAAGTGTACGAACCGCAGGAGGTTGCAAAAGGTAGGTTCCATGTTTTGTACTAGTGCATCATTGTTTGACCCAATTAGGACGGTGGCGTCCAAAAATATTACCTGGTTTACCGTTTAACATGACTAAAATTATTAGTAAAACTCACGACCCTAACGACGAGATAGTTGGCCCCTTACGGATATTTACCTGTACGATATTCTAATGCCATATGCACCGTTATACCAATCGGATTGTTGTATTTAACTGTAGTAACTGTAGTTTTGACGCTTCTCTACTTCATCGTGCTTTACAGATGCGGGAGCTGATTTTTCCAGCGTTAAGAGGCATAGCGATTGAGAGAGTTCAACAGTGGTAGAAGCAAATATGGAAAACATTATTGAAAACAACATAACAACGGCTAGTAAAATTATTGTAGTGGAATGGTCGTGGCTATCAACAAGGAAGGCTTTAACAGAAGATACCGTTGCAATTAGGAAAGAGTGCGTACCTTGGGACGCATATACCTTAGAACAAAAAGGCTAAATACACCCTCTATTGTCGGAGTGTAACAATTGCCAATTGTAGTCTCACATAGTCACATCTCAGTTGCTTCGATAATGCGAGATCATATACGTGCTATTGTGAATATTTTGTTTCAAGTGCATCGATTTTACTTTTTTACGCTTACGACTGTGTTTGTTGCGGGTGGCAAGATGAGTTTTTGGGAAATTGAGTTTTATAAGTTTATATTTTAGTGTCTTCTCATTCTTTTGTGATATAATACGCCTAAATATTCTAACCTAAACAATTTCGACAGAAATTAGTCCAGATGCGCAAACCTCGGGATATAAATCTTCACGAACTTTGGGACAATCCCAAGGTACATACGTATAACTTTTTATAAATTATTTCATGTATTTACAATTTATCGACACATACAATAATGAGTTTTTGGTAGGTTTGCGTATTTACTTATTGTGTTGGTTCAACAAAGCGCCCTGAAGTAAAACAGACCAGAAAAGGAAAGCCACATAATAATGCAGCAGCCCGGCAGAAAGGTAAAGGCAACTAGCCTGCCGCGTTCAACCAGTTTTTAAAAAAAGAAAAAGCCTGTCAAGAAAATTACAAATTTTCGCCAAAGAGCATTTATAATGTTAACGAAACAGGAAAAACCACTGTTCATGTACCACCCCGTACTATAGCGCGTAAAGGAGTAAAAAGTTGGCTGCATGACTTCACGAGAACGTAAAATCAATATAACTGTGATTGCCGTTATAAGTGCTGTAAGTACCCACGTACTACCCATGTTAATTTTTCCGAGAGTTCATTCTAAAGACCATATGTTGAATGGAGGTATCTCAGATTGGACGAAGAAAAATCAATTCAGTACATGAGACATTGCATCGAACGCTCAAAGCCATCCAAATGCAACCCAGTTTTATTACTGTCGTACTACGTACCATTGTGCCTTTTTTAATTATAAGATGCCAGAATCTGTTCAAACGGAGATTTTCTTCTCGCCTATTAAAGTTATTAGGATGTTTACATATCTCAAAATATTTTCATATCAATTTGAGTTCATGATTTAAATTATTTAAAGCATGTTCAGCTACCGAAGATTTCTCTGGTTGACCCCACCTACAAAATCTCGTATGTTCTTTACGTCTTGTATCAAATCTACGTTTTGTGGTTCCAATGCATATTTTTCCACATGAACAAGATAACGTTTACACTCCGGAACATGATAATGGGTTCAAAACATTTTTAGGCGACCTCAAATTCCTTAAATTTTTCTTGTACATGTAAAAACAGTCCCAGTGTCACGATTAATTAGGATTTTTTTATTCTATCTGTAACATCAGTTATAAAAGGAAGAAAAGCAATATCAACATTAAGAACTGTTTCTTTCTCTATGGTTCTGTGTCTCAGATGTAATAGCATTATTAATATCATTAAGTGAATATCCATTGCTTGTACCGATTTTGCTAAATATGTACATTCACCTTTCAAAAATTCAGGATCACAAATTCGTTTTGTTCGATCCACTAAAGATTTAATTACACCAATTTTTTGACGTGGATGGTGGTTTGATAACTTATGAAGGTATCTATCAGTGTATGTCGTCTATCTATAAACCTTAAATACAGTACAATCTCGATAATCTGACAGATATAGGACCATCAGGTTGTCGGATTATCGAGAATTCCGGATTACCGAGGGTACCATTAAACAATGCTAAATAACCTATTGTTAAATAGAAAAAATAAAAAAAATCAATGTTGTGCACATTCTGTATTTACTACACCATGTATGGAGGCCTGATGGAAGATATAAAATAACAAAGATTACACATTAAAAAAAGTCACGAAGAGTTTTTTGCTTCTTCTTAGCAAAAGATTCTGAAATCACATTCTCTTGAAGGTATTTTAACTTGACCATTGTGTCCATGTCAACCCCACGCTCTTGACTGTAGCGTATAAGTGTAGCAGCAGCCGACATAGTATCACCGCAGCTAACTGTGAATGAGCTCGAGCTAACGGCCTCCTTGATCCCGTCACCATCGGTCTCATCATCAGCGCTGTCTGTAATTACCACCTCTTCAATAATTTCATCATCATTCAAATTAGCATTCAAATCAGCCTCCATCAGCCACTTCATTAAGTCTTCTTGTGGCAGCAGTCCCTCGTTTGATTTTAGCCTGGTGTTGATAAACGAACATGCTGTAGACCGTGTGTCCAGGTAGTCTTCATCAGTCTTCTTTTTTAGCTTCAATTAAAGGATGTTTGGGCCACACATTTTTCCACAACTTTAGAATGTTTGATTTTGAAACTTGATACCAAGTATATGCAGAGTTGATAACTGCGTCGTTGGTGTCAGATTTGTAGTATTGCTCTCGATATCCATTAACAAGCGTTTTTTATAGTGCATTTTTATTGTTTTTATCACATTTTGATCAAGCGGCTGCATCAAAGCTGTTGTGTTTTTCGGTAAAAACATTATCTCTGTTTCCATCTTTGGTTTTAACTTTCATATTTTCTTCGTCATCAGTGGGGTGGCCTGGAGTGTTACACAACAAAAGCAATGCTTTTATGGGAATTTCGTTTTTCTTTAAAATCTCTTTAACGGCAGGAACAAATTTCTCTTTGTACAACTCCTTGAATAACTCTCATGAAACCCAAGCTCGATTTTTATTTTTGTAAACAACGGGCATGTTGTCTTTTTTAACGTTTTTCAAAGATCTGGGGTTTTTAGATTTTCCCACAACTAACAGTTGTAACTTATGTGAGCCTGAGGCCTTTGTACAAGGCATCAACGTTAAACGTTCTTTTTTCAACTTTCTCTTTTTTCTTCACGGGTGACATAACTTTCAGTTAGTAATTGACGCCAGTTCAAACCCGTTTCATCGGCGTTGTTGATCTGCTCAGGAGTTAAGCCATCATTTTTAATTTTTTCTTCCAACTTCAGTATAAAGTTCTCAATTTCCGACGGATCAGCTGAGAGTTTTTCACCACTAATTTGAAGAAAACGAATTCCAAATCTGCTTTAAAATGTATCAAGCCAACCATCGCTGGCACGAAAGTCACCTTTGTTTGTGATTTTGTTGTAAAAAAAACGTTTTCTTTTTTCTTTTAAAATATCACTTGATATGGGAGCATTTATGTCTCTTTGCTGGTGAAACCACGCATACAGAGCATCCTCAACCTTGGGGAATTCACCACCCTTTAAAGTTTTCCTGTTTCCAGCTTTAGTCACAACAGATTTCATAAACTGTTTAATTTTGGGTTCGTTTTTAACAATGTGATAGATAGTAGCCCGCCCTACCCCGTATACACCACTTAACACAGCCGGTGATTCACCACGTTCATGACGTTGAACTATGGCCCACTTTTCTTCAAGTGTCAGTGTTTTGTGTTTACGTTTGGACGCCATCACTACTAGAAACTGACCGGTACGGTGCAAGACTCGCACAAGACTGACTGACTAGGACCGCACGTGCCGCGCACACTAGATCACGCACTCACGACATGAATAGCGAGACAAAGAAACAAACATTTCCCGTCTGTCGTCTGTCAACAGGTCACTGTCTGAGTTGGAGTATAGTGCTGTACAGTTGAAATATGTGTTTCGTGAGCTTGTCGTACTACCGAACGTGTCAGACTGACGAATGTCGGACTATTGAGATTGGACTGTATATTGAATTACTAGTTTTAGATATTAGTATATCAGAATATTAATTTCCTTTTCTATAGTAAACCGGATGCTAGGATGTATACCATTCATAAAAATTAAAAATGCATGTAGTGCTTCTTCTCCATGTTTTCAAATAGCAAATATGTCATTTACGTATCTATACCAAACTAACGGTTTTTAGGTGCATTTTATAAAACTAGTGATTCAAATTATTCCGTGTAAAAACTGAATGCTTTTATCTAGAGTTTTTCACAACTTTACACTTACATCATGCTTTGATTAAATTTTGATAAATTTGCTCTTTGATTATCACATTTTTCACTGTTAGCCTTCGATCGTTAGAGTGTGTTCCGATTTGTCATCTTCAAGGCAGTTCAGCAATATTTAATTTATGAAAGGTCTGGTTATTCTGTACTACTCGTAAAATTGTATTCCATAGTTGGCTTTATACGTTTACCAAACTGTTATGTAAATAGCTGTCTTTGCGTTTTCATTTTTTATATTTCATAAATTTGTTTTAACATCTTAAACAATTCTAAAACATTTTACTACTACTGAGAACCATAACTGTGAGTGTTATCGAAACGTATACATTTGTGTAAAACATAAATACAAAAATACATAATTAAAAACCCAAAAAAGGTTAGTATTTTAATTAGAAATGTGTTCTAATTTATACAGTATAACCCTCATCAAATAACAATCAGAAATGGAAACCTTGAAAAGTAATAGTTCAATAGTGTTTGCATAGTTCTCAACATTAATAAATAACCTTACTTGAATAGTGTATAACATCGCTGTACCCTGACATTTATACGATCCATTTTGACCAATTCATCTTCACAAACATTAGTGTAAATTGTAGACGTTAAAAAGAAGAGCCTTGGGGAGATTTTACAAAACAATAGTGTTCCCTTCTACCAAATTTGTATTCAAAAAATGGCAATTTTATAGAGGAATTGTGTTTAATCAAATTTTTCTTCATTCTTCATTTAAGAATGAGCAATAAAATGAATGAAAACTGACGACCCCGATTTCTTACCGCGCGTGAGAACCGACGTGAACTTAAAGTTACGTGCATGATATATTGCAACATCATGATGGCAATTCTTTTTTTTTCTACATAAACACGTTCAACACAACTACTTAATTCATTTAGAATAAGTAATTCGATTCAATTAAGTAATTAATCATTTTATGGGTGTCATCCTTGACATGGACAAGGTAAAATGATGCTCATGTTTTCAAAAATTTCACTTAATCCGGAAATACGAACATGTTGAACGTTTAGTTTGTTTTGATTAACAAAAAAAAGTTAAGTGAAAGCAATTTCAAAGCAAGTGAATGTGATATATCCAATATCGAAGAAGGATTAAATTTGCTTTTATCTAACTTAATTAGACATTCAAATACTTGACAATTGTTATTTTGTAATCGGAAATAGGATTCATCACGATAATCATTGTAAACCAAAACTTCCTAATCACAACATTGTAATTAATTATTGTTAGTTTATGCAAATTATTGATGTTATATTTTAATAGTGAAAGTTATTCACCTGTGAATTGTATAATTTTAGCTATAAAACTTGGTAAATATCGTTTATCCTACATACCCATAATTGTAATTGAAATTAATAATTGTCAGTTACCAATATTGCTTGGTATGATTAATTAAAATACTTGCATATTAATTTAAAAATCATTGATATTGGTATTAATTTAGAGAATCTTTAAAATTCATAAAGTAATTAATATCATTACATAAAATTTTATTTCTTTTGGTAAGTGTGACTTAAAATTAAGGTCATCTTTAATTAATCTTAGCAACCTTAAAAATTGGTGAAGGATTGAAACGTGTAAGAAATATGTGAAACACTTTCAAATATCATTAAAAGTGTCAAAAAAAAAACTAAAATGAATAGGAACAAGAATGTGAATCACTTTCTATTTGTTGTAATCTGTGGCGAATTGTTTCTTACAATTACTGAGGGTCACTGTTTTGCATAAAATTAAAGCATCCTAAAATTATGATGAGAAAAGAATCTTGTGGGGTATAATTTAGCTATGATTGACAATTTAGTTGTAGCCTTTTTAATGGAATATTTTTCTTGGAATAGGTATATTTTTAAGCAGAAAATATTCCATGGAACAGTAAAGATTTCATAATAAAATACTTATCTTTTTGGGATTTTTTAATGGTGTACTTTAAATTATACAATCAACGTTTCGATAACACTTACAGTTATCTTCGTCAGTAGTAATGTTAGTTAAAAATTGTTAAAGATGTAGTAAACAATTTTGTCAAATTTGAAAAATTCAAACATAAACATAAGATAAGTATTTTATTATGAGTGTTAATGGTGAAAGTTTACATTTTCATAGTAAAGATTTCAGTTGTAGATCAGACTATAGTCCAGGCATTTAGTATCGTAAAATTCAGACAAAGCCGGAAAGAGGAATGTAAGATTGCAATAGGTTTTTGAGATGAGTCAAAAAACGTGAAAATTTGGCACTTTTTCAGGTGTAGGCTTATAACAGCTAAAGGCTACATCGTACAAAAGGTGTTATTCTTACCCAAATTATTGAGCTGTCGTTATGCTAAACCTCAATTCAAGCACTGATATGGTTGCGGAAAAACTTGTGATACTAAACCTTCTTACCCTGGAATTTCTGATAAACGATTTCTTCTAGGCTTACCATGGGTTCCTTAATATTGGGTATTCGATTTTCTTAGCTCTATAAAAGCTACCGGCCACCGTTTTCCTTATCCTTCGTTGAGTATCATCCTATTCTTCCTTTCGGCCTCACTGTTTTCCAATCTAATTGAAAATCCAAAATTAAAAAAAAAGAAGGCTATCGTTTCTAGGGTAATAAACGCCGGACGTAAAATCTTGACCCGTTTGCATGCCCGGAAGGGCAGAGCACAAGCGACATCGTCATCTAAAGTACTCACTTTATGATCCATTATTGCAACATCCACGGTATCAGGTCTAATCTTAAAACTATTCACCAATATCTTGAACAATTACATTTTGTTTCTATCTGAAACCCTATCCATACTCCGCATCTGCCAGATCTCTTTCTTACATCAAACCCGCTTGTTTATAAAACTTCAGTTCTTTCGCCACTAGGCCTATCTCACCATTGGCTAATGGAAATAACTTCTACCGTCCCTAATTCCTCTGCTGCTCGCAACACGAATAGAACCTTGTGGTGTTTTAAGTCAACTAAATGGAATTATTTAGGGGATTTCTTTGCAAACTTTCCATGGCGTGAATATTTTTTAAGTCGTTCTCATTTTCGGACATTGTTCTTACAATATCTGAAGTCATCCTCATGGGCATGGAGTGGTACATTCCCAAAAAATTCACATTCCCACCCTGGTTCAGTAAGGCTTGTGCTGATACAGTATATTTGAAAAATAAATTTTATGCTAAATATAAATCTAATAAAACGGTCGAGAGTCTTGTAGAATACGTAGGTGCTATAAATACCTGCAAAACTGTTATCACTAAAGCTCAAAAGTTGTTTGAACAACAAAGATGCAATAAACTGACTACATCTCCTTTGAACAATCGCAAAATTTGGTATAAACTAAAACTTCGTTTCCCCCCATGACATTTTTTGACGGATCTGTAGGTGCTGATTCTGCAGACAAAGTTATTCTATTGTGGATTTATTTGCATCAAACTTGTGTCTTAATGACTTTGGAAAGATGTGCCCCTAGCCACCACTTTTTCATTCACTATGAAACCGATTCATTTGGCGTCTAAAACGCTGCCTAGACATGTCAGATCGTTTTCCAGATGTCCAGGGTCCTTAGAGCTCTCTTTCTTGCATTTCTTTTCTGATACTATGTATTAGGTATCTATTCAAACTAAGTTGTCTGCCGTACATGTGGTTAGTAGATTAATTCATAACATTTTCCTTAAATACACGTCAATTTTACATCTAAAATTGAGCTTTTTTTTCCTTTTCTGTACTGCAAATATCAACATTATTACTGCCTGCCTATTATTGTGTGGTCCCTATTGTTACTGGAATTGGTTACTTTCAGGCTACGCTTAGGATTACTTACTACAAACTCCATCTTGGTCAATGGTTAGTGTGCAGTTACAACAATTCCACCTGCCGATTGTAAAAGCGTTCAAGCTGTACTATAATTATAAAACATTAAACTGCTGCCAGTGTAATTGGAAATTGTGTAACTCATATATCGAATATAGTTGTTTCCGTTGAACTATATGACTGTTCGTATCACTTGTACGTTATCTAAAATATTCAAATTTGGTTAAATAAACGAATTTATTATTTACTGGATACTTAATTTCTTGTTTTGATTTATCTGTATTTGTATATGTGCTAATTAAATTTTTCTTTCAGCTCCTCCTTGTCTTTACTCTTTTTCAGCTTTTAGGGTTGCATTTTAGAAAGTTTATGGCGCCTACTATTACTACTAAAAAGACTTATGCTTCAATAACAATCATATAAGGAAAGTGAAATGCGAGTGTGGTGGAGTACTTTATATTTTTTAATTATAAGGTTCATATAACATTTGATTGCATGTTAGCGTTTAAGATTTATTAACAATATAATTAGTCAGAATTTGAAAACCGTTCATCCGTAAACGATTCTTACTGAAATTAGAGCGTATTTAAAGGTTATTCACCCTGATGAGAAAGTTTCATTTGCTTAAGCTAGTATAATTGTTAGTACTAATATTACAACCTCATAAATCAATGATTGTTCAGACATTCAAGACATTCGCGTCCACATCGACTGGCTTCGTCTGGAAAACTTGAGCTGTTAACTTATCACAAAGCATCGTTTTCAAACGCTTTGTATCCTCTTCGTTTGCTAGAAACCGTTCTTTTGACATTACTGACATACCCTCACCAAACAAAACAAACTCTGATAACATGTTATAGACTTTCGGAGAGTTCCACTGGTTACATGCCTCCATCAATAACAAACTGAACTTTGCAATTTATTGTAATATTGCTTAGAGTGTACAGGTTCTATAAGGTGATTTGCGTGCCGTGCGCATTTACCAAAATATACAAAACCATAACTAAATACAGTTTTAGAGAGAACGGGAAACTCCAAAAAATTTTTGGATACTTAAACTTAAGTTAAACCTGTCCTAGAAATTTTCTTAAGAATTATTTGCAATAATTGACTACGTTTATGATGGCAAATTAACTACGTCTGGATGATAAAATACAATTTTCGTCTTAAACAGGTTTCCGACGTTAATTGCATTAATCACGATATATGTATTTGTAATTAAGTTTTCTAAACTCAAACCACAGTGTAGTTCAGTATCTCAATAGACACAAATCAGGGTATTGTTGTAAGAAACCATTGCCACGTATGTCCAAGGGTGTGATTCTTTTAACGTATGTTCTATTACTGAGCTCCATTTTCTGTTGCAGTGGTAGTTATTTTATGAGCGGTCCGTATCCTTAATAATTAGATTTCAGATGGAAGATAAATTAATCCCAACCCACCTTGACTTAACGGTAGACAATGATCCGTATATGACGCCCAATGTTTTCCTTTCCACATGAACTTAACAATTTATGTAAGTTAAACTTTTACTAAGCTCATATCCAAAAAAAAATTTAATTGCCGCCATATCTTTTTCCTCCGTTAGGATATTTAAGCGCTTTGCTTTCTTGTTTGCTTGAAAACCTTTAGTGGAAAGCACAATGTACAAGTCTGCTATACACTTTGCTATATTTCCTGTAAACAATACCATTTTTAAAGCAGCTTGTAATAGATTTGGTTGCAATTAAAGATATTTACAAAAAGAATCCTCTATCTAAACTCGGGTGTAAAATTTCACTAAAACTTTTCTTTAAGGTTGTAAGATAAAACAGGTTTCTGGCATATACCAGCCTTCTTATCCGTACACAGGTCGAGCGAATACTCTACCTCCGATGACCTACTCGTTGTCGTAATTATTCGAAAAGTTCACCACACTGCCTTTTGGCGTCCTGTGTAACTGTACTTTTCCGTAATTGCTTTTCGTGTCAAATGGTAAAGGTCTTTACGAGTTATTAATGATAACGGAGTAAATCCACTGCTACCAAAGTGTTTGGGAAAATATTTTATGAAGTCCAGCTGCGGGCTTCCTAAGTTGTGTATATCATCAAAATATGATTGTACATATGGCAAAACGCGTAAATACGAATTTTAGGGTGGGCTCCATGATATACCTTTTATATGTGTAGTATATACAGACTGGTTCTTGTCATCACGCTGCGGAGGTCGCTTTTGTATACAGCTTGTCTGAATATACTAACGTGACCTTGCGTAGCCCAAGTAGTGGCAGCTATGTTCGGGCTCTTTATGGACTACTTCGTATATACCAAATGAGTCCGAATTTGAAACATCGATTTATTTGGAAATTATTATGTTAAGAAATTCCCACAGGATGCAGTAAACAAAAATAAATATAAGGTTTGTTTTAAGAAAGAAATGTCCAAAAATTAAACTATTGAAATATAAATTGTTAATTGTTAATTTAAACTATTCTTTTTTAATTGTGAGATGCAATAAAATCTAGATAACAATCAGTTTGAAACCAGTTGGTGTAAAAATAATATAGGAATATTGAAAATTCCATATAATCAATTTAAAGATGTCTACTTGCGTAAGACGATTAAACAAAAGACCTTTGTCTAATGCTTAAATTATTTCGATTGTATAGGATTGGGGAAATATTTAATTATTCTCAAAACTAATATACAAAATAGGAAGCTATAGTATCAGATTTTTAGCATTATTTTTTTTCAGTTTGAAGCGCAAAAAACAAATAATATTAAATATTAAACTAATTCTTTACTTTGTCTTCACTTACATGTGAGATAAGTTCCACGTAAATGCTACATTTTACATTGTAATTGTCAAGATTTCGATTTTAAGGTTAAAATTTAGCGTACTTTCTTAATATTAAATTTTGCGTGATCTACTAACTAATATTGTATGTACCCAATAATTTTTTGCTTTAAGGTTAAAATAATGTGATTTATGTTCAATTAGCTTTAACAATCCAGACAAAATAAATAAAATAAAAAATCTCTTATTCACGAACATTCTACTACAGATTACTATTTTTGTTGTTGAAGGTTACAAATTTAAAAGTATTTGAACTAATTTCAACGCTACATTTACAATTAATGTTACCCGCGGATTCGTCAACTACTTGGCCTGGTATTGTTAACGCAGAGTTTGTTTAAAATGACATTAAATAGTATTACAACTGAAACATAAACATCTACTGAATTACAGTCAGGCCTGTTTTTCCGCCTAGGCCAGCGAGGCATGGCCTAGCCCGCTTATACAAAAGGCCCGGTCACCTGTCTTAATTTTTTTTTTTAATTAACCATCTTGCACTGATTTTTTTGTTGGAACCGACTGAACGCAGCAAGTATTGTATAAGTACACAGATTCTCATAATCATAAAAATCAATATTTATAATTTTATATAAACAAAATTAAAATATTATTCTGCTTTACTTATGATGCCTACATGATTTACATCTTGTGCGGCCCGTACAGTGCGCCGCGCCGCCGTCAAAGGATTGATAACGTATTTATGTGTGACGGGATTGCCCTTAAATAATGTTTATTTTTAAACCATTCGTCTCGTTGATTGTTCCACTGTTCCCACGATTGAATGACTCCCACTGGTTTTGGTGCTATACCACTGCGCGAATTGCATGCGCGCAGCGCCACCTGTTGATCCGTAGCGCAGTTTTCGCAGTAAAATCACGCGCCTTCTACAACGTCATTTGTTTGTTGTTGCTGATGAAGGAGCAGCTCGCGGGTGCATTCTTGTGAATAAATCCAACGGATTGCGTGCAATGGCCGGTGAGTTATTTTTATGATAGTTATGAACTTATAATATAATTTAGGCTTCATTATCTTTGAAACTCGTATTATCTAGTGCTTTGAATAAGCGACTTGATGGTGGTTTTCCTATGTGACCACTGGGATGGCGAGGAGTTCAATGGTTTATTCGATTCAATACCTTCGGATCCAGACTCAGAAGTAGAAGACGGTCAAGAAGAAGATACAGATAATGAAGAGATTTACGGAAACAACTTGATCACCCGGTGGGTGACATCTTGAGCAACATACATAATCAAAACCATCAAGAGGAAGAAGTGGAACCTAAAGTAGATTCTGATGAATTCGATAGTGAGGACGAAATACCTCTTTCGGAAGTCTTGAAGAAGTTACCATGCGATGCCAGTAATATAAAGTGAAATCAACTGAACACTTACAAAATCATCTTCCTTTCTCGAAGCAGTCGGATCGTAAGAATATACCATCCGAAGCTGCCACACCTCACGATGTTTTCAAATGCCTGTTCGATAGAACTTCGTATGCATCACCGAGCAGACAAATTTATATGCTCTGCAAAAATATGGGGATCCAGCGAAGTTCAAAAACTACTGAGTCCGAAATCAGTAATTTCATAGGTAAGTCAATTGGTCTGCGAATGACGAAATTCGTGATGTGTATATATCGAGTGTTATGTCGAGAAATAGGTTCGAATGGCTTCTGAAATATTCATCTAAATAACAACAAACATCAGCCGAAGAAAGGTGATCTGGGATACGACAAGCTCTACAAAGTGCGTCCTTTTCTCGAAAAACTTCTACAGACCAACAAAGAACACTATGAACCAGACGAACATCAATCTGTTGACGAATCGATGATCAAATTCAAAGGTTGAGAATACAGACAAAATACCTTAGATTTATAATTCAATTATTTATTTTTAGGTCGCTCGTCATTGCGCCAATATATGCCACAAAAACCAATCAAAAGAGGCTATAAAGTTTGGGTTAGAGCCAAAAGCTCAGGATATATTTCTGATTTTCAAATATATACTGGGAAACCAGATAGCATCGAGAAACATCTGTTTGTGTTGTGAAGAACCTATGCAAAGATATTGAGGGAGAATACCATCACGTATATTTCGACAATTTTTTACCTCGTTGGACCTAATGCATGCTCTGAATCAAAACAAAATTCTTGCTTGCGGCACAGTTCGGAAAGACCGCAAGGACTACCATCTGGTCTCACATCTGACAAGAGTATGAATAGGGGAGATTCGGATTGGAGGATGAACACTGACGGCATCGTTGCTATGAAGTGGATGGACAAGAAACCCATCTATTTCTTGTCAAATTTTCACAATCCCCATGAAACGCATACTGTCAGCCGAAGAGCGAAAGATGGAACCCGAAACGACATTTCTTGTCCAGCATTGGTGAAGGATTACAAAGTATATGGGCTTTGTTGACAAAGCTGATATGTTGAATGTTGAAGTTTGTATATCAGATAGACCGTAAGAGTAAGCGCTGGTGGCTTCGTATATTCTGGAATTTCATCGACACACAATTGTAAATGCATAACGTCCCAAGTGAGACACGAGTTCGAGAAGCTGCGCATATGTTAATGTATGGCTCATCACTGATGTGGTCACTGTAGTACCAAGACCAACCGCATCGCACCAAATGGAGGTGCACAGTTTGTAAGTTGGGCTCTGTCTCAACGACAGAGAAAGAATGATCAAGTGTATGTTTTTCAAATAATTAAAATTGATAATGAATAAAAAGTTTGAATATGTTGTTTTTCTTACTTCCGTCACAAAGCAGCGTAATACACAATGAACAAAATTTCATATTTTCCTGAAAAAGGGTATTTTATGTCAAGGTTTATGCACTAGTGGTATCGTCATGTAACCACCAAAATTTTTGAGTAAGAAAAAGATGAAAATTTTAAATGTATTTCTGTCATTCTTTATCACATATTACATGATTTACAAGAAAAACTTTTTTTCCGATTATATCTTAATTTGGTAGTCAAAGGGTTAACAGTAAAAAATTATCAACTACAAGATGGTCATCCCAACATGACGCTATACGAACCCTTAAAACAGGTTTTGTGAAAATTAAAAAGCTCTTAGTAATTTGTCTAATGATCATTCACAAAAAATTGCGCAAATAGAAGCAAAGAATTTGGTACATAAAATGAATTCACTTGAGTTCGCCATATTTGTTGTAATATGGGATAAAATTTTAGCTCGTTTTAATGCATCATCTTTGTCATTTCAAGATCCTAGTGCCACTTTAAATATTACACAAGATATATATTCTGCATTAGAAAAATTTATAAATAATTTAAGAAATAGTTTCGAAGAATGCGAAAGAGGCTTTATTATTCGCAGATAATAAAGAATATAATACTAATAGTCCAAAAGGTCAATTAAAAGAAAACATTTTACGATGAAGGTACAGGAGAAGATGTATATTTAAAAGAATGAGATCATTTTCGTATAAAAATATTTTTGTTATTTGTGATACGATCTTTAGTCAAATACAAATACGTTCGGAATCATATAGACTAATTTGATTCGTATTAAACAATGACATTGAATTAAATGAACTAAAGTTAAATTATAAGTTTTTGTACTCTAGAAAGTATAGGTCGTAGGTTCAAATCCTACTGAGGTAAACTTTTATTTATGTATTTAATAAAATTAATAATAATTTTGAACTAAAGTTAATTTACAAAACAGATATTTCGGTAATAGATATAGACGATGAAATGAAACATTTTCAATATTTGGCCAAATCAATGAAAAACAAATATAAATGAAATGTTTCAATTAATCAGAGAAAATAAGAATTTTTGAACCGTTTAGTGTTTAATTCAGTTTATGTTGTTTTTGTGATATAATAAGGTTTATAAGGTACAATATTATATTTATTGCTTATGTATAAAATGGTGTTTACCAGTTTACCTTTACCGTAAATAAATAAAGATTAAAATTTTACAGAAAATATACTTTTGTTTGTTTTTATAGTCTAAAGAACATTGTAAATCTTTAATAACATTATAAATTTATCAGGAAATTTATATTTCAAACGAACTCGCATTCGGCATTATAGAATTTATGTACCTACAACCTACTTAAAATGTAATTTTAGCAAAATTAAATATAGCAGCAATGAATAATCAAGCTTAAAAATTAGGCGTCAAAATCGATGAAAGCTTATGTTGCACTTTTCTTTTAATTTGACTTCACTCCTGGAAGGGATGGGGCCCGTTAAATGCTCATGGCTTAGGGTCCGTTCAATACATAAGACGGCACTGATTACAGTGTCTAAAATCTCTTTCAATTTAAATGTGAAACATTTTTTTCTCGCCCATAATGTCTAAAGTCGGCCTTGTATGTTTATATTTAAAATATTCTTGTTACGGTTCTACACGAGTACTTGTAAATTCATATTTTGTAACAATTTCTTGGTATATTCTAAATTTTTATAAAACATTTAAGTACAGTCCTGGTTTTAAAAAAGTTTCTAAAAATTGAAATGCATTGGATTATATAAGCACCCATGCGTCTATTTGGCGAATATAAAGTTTCCACTCGTAGTAGATCAGATAATATTGGATGTCATCCCTAACCAAACCGACCTTGTATTATATCCTTACAAATACTGAAATCATAAAAAACGTGGTCTCCATATTTATAAAAGAAATTTGGAGCTCGTATGATTAAAAACGGTAGATACGTTCCATTAACCCTTAATTTCACCCCCCTTCAAAAAATGTCAAAAACCGCCCTGTGGTATCCACTCTTGTTCCATAAGGCACTTATCCAAATTTTAATCTACTAATAGAATTAACCAGGATATCGACTTTTAACTCCATGTTTCGCCCTCTTAAGGAGAGCATCTTTTTAAATCGTTTCTTGTTTTACACCTCCACCATGTAGGCTCTCATACCTGAAAATTTCATGTCTCTCAGTTAAATAGTTTGGACTGTGGGTTGATAAGTGGATCAGTCAGTCAGTCAACTTTCTGATTCATATATAAAAATTATTAAAATCGTGATAGCCTTAGTTTTCATAATAGTATTACAAAATTGTTAAAAACAAGACAAATACTCATTTTTCGGTTACTATTCTAAAAATAGAATTAATCCATCTAAACAATTTTTAAAATATTAAAAGTAGAAGGTAACATATAAGTCATTTATGGGCTAAAACTGTGAGCTAAACTTTACTTCGGGTCACTAGTGACTTATAGTTTTACTCGAACACTCAATGTTGTTTTTTCATTTTTTAATTCCTTCACTTAGCTTTTCTTTAAAGACTTACCTTACAAACTTATTTATTGATATTTACATTATGTTGAATGTGAAATCAGATTTATTTTGTAGAATACTGTACTGCGACAGACTGCAGCTGTTCCTTTCATGGGCATTTCCCTCATTGTATTGGTTTTCCTGCATTTTTTCGCAATGTCAATTCAAAAGGGATTTAATTTTTCACATGTCCCATGGGCAATAGCATAACGAAGAACCATCCAGTAAGTGTATTGTTTCAAATGTAGTGCGATCATGGTTAAATTTATTATTGTTAGAAGTACTAATCAAAATATTAAAATATTAAAGATAATATCATTACTAAATTAAAATTATCGATTGGACGTGTCATTTTGATTTTTAATTGGTGGTAGGATCAAAGAAGTATTATTTTAATTTTACAAATGTTTAAAGCTCTCAGATTTATTATGTCGGGACTCACAAGTACTTAAGAGTATATAATTTGTATTAAAAAACGAGTTGTGTAGGCAACCCCTACCTGGGGATTCATAGCGACCTGATAACATATCAGGCTCAACAGAGTACACTTGGTACCTATATATATATATATATATATATATATATATATATATATATATATATATATATATATATATATATTGTGTGTGTGTTGTGTGTGTGTGTGTGTGTGTGTGTGTGGTATGGCTGGTATTTGTATATCCTTCACTTTCCACTTTCGCTTTTTCCGTTTTCTCTTTTGTTTATTTCTCCTCTTTTCTGATAGTAATTTTTTTTAAAATGGTTTTCCAAGTATTCGGTAGCGTTTGTGTATTACCTCTTTTATTTAAGTTTCCCGGGCATTATTCAATTTCAATTACATCCCTTATTATTTGATGTGTTTCACATTGTATGTTGGCTTTCATTCTTCAAATCAATTACATGTGATGTACTGCTTACACATTGCGAATGATGCGTTGATGTGTCTATACGTTTATCCTATGTAGATTTGTGGACAATCTGTGCTTGGTATCTTGTACACCCCTGGTTGTTCTAATTGTATTCTTGTTTTCGGATTTTGTAAAATATTTCCAGTTTTTCTGTTGGTGGTTTGCCACATTAATTTAAATGTCTTATTCAAGTGAACGTGTCAGATCGGAAAAAGCATAAAACAGCAGTAATGTTTTAAATGCAATATAATTTCAAAATTTCTTTTGGTATGGAATTCCACGAAGTAAAGTTAAAGAATATAAATTTAAAAAGGATTAACTTTTGCAATAACCTTAATTTTCATATTTGACAACCAAAGATGAAACGTCAGTATTTAATTAATGTAAATTTAAATTAAATTAGGTACTTTGTATTGAAAAAATGGCAAACTAAAGATTATGTGCATTGTGTTATATAAAGAGAAAGGTGTTAAATAAATAAACTTAACCAGGGATGTATATAATATATATTACTGTATACAATGCAAAATTTGCATACATGTATTTTTAATTGATTACATTGTGTTGCATGTTTAACATAATCGCAAATCTTGAATAAGTTAAAAATATCCGTATGGCAACTGATTAACTTTTGCCCCTGTTTGCTAATATACACGAAATAGCACGCAGTTTTGTAGGCAAGAATTTGTTAATGTCACCTTAATTAGTTACGTTGATGGTAGTTAGAGTGCCTCTAATTTTTCTAGAAAAACCCAATATTTAAAATGAAAAATGATTAGCACGTATAAATATAAACAAATGCAGTAGTGAAGACCAATAAAAAATGAATTTATTTACTTAATAAATAAATCAGGATTTAGATTAAAATATACAAAGTGAATCATTAATTCAATGAAATATAGAACAAATATTAAAGTGATAATAAATACTATTCAATGCAATATGCACGAAACCTCAAAGAAAATAACGCATAACAAAATTACCAAAGTGAAGAGTAAGTGGGTATACCCGGCTTGATACCGCAAAATATGATAACGCTTTTACTTAAATTAAATATAAACAGCATCGTAGCTTGGACCCTAATTTCTTAAGTTAATCTCAAAATAAGTGGGTTGCAGATAAAACAAGTACTCATAATGTACGGTGCAGTACAAACAATACGTAGATTTTGAACACGCAGTGCACGAATACAATATATGTTAAACTTAAACTTCACTCTATTCCCTTGCGGGGTAGGCAAAACAATCCCTGCCTCTTATTTATTTTTCATTCACAATCTTTCTCCAAAGATACAAATAATAGAGCGTATACTTACTGTGTGAATATCTTAAATGTACATATGTACATATACATTATTCAGTACATACCCTTCGATTACATCACGTTTCAACCAGATTGCTCCCTACGCGATTCCTGGCTCTCGCGCCACTCACCGGACTTGCTGTTATTTATTTGCGACCAAATGCTTCAATTATTTTTAATTTAGATTTCCGAGTTATTTAAGTTAATATTTGTTTATCAAATCTGTTATTATTGTCGCGAACCGTGACACCTTAAACATTTTCATCCTCTAAGTTGAAGGGTAACAATAAATAACGATAATGGCACTGTTAGCTCTCCCGACATTAATTGTCTACTTTTAGGATTAATTAATTACAATTAAGATCAAACGTAGTAACAAAGGTAAAAGTTAGCTTAAATTTTGAATTTGCAGTCAAGTATAAGTGGTATATGTAGTATAAGACAATATGCAACACAATGTTATAATTAAACTTAAAATCATATATAGTACCACAAATAAAAGTTGGATCAACCTTCAAATTTGAAAACAAAGAAAAAAAATGTTCAAAATCTTACCACTTATATACAGATCTGCCATGCATAGTAACATCTTTTGTATTTTATTTGTACGATTTTATGAGATTCAGCAGGTCTGGCATGGGTTTTAAAGAACCGTATTTTTCGTAGAAGTTCAATGCCATAGCAATCCTAAACATTATTTACTCACCTTTTTTATTTAAAGAGACATTTTACACGTTACAAAATTCCACTGTTTAGATTATTACTATTTTTGTTTATTAGTAACATTCAAACCGCTACAAATCTATTCAGTAACTTCCTACTTCTACTTAGATTAGATAACGCGACTTGCTGTATTTATTCGCAAAAAATGTATAAAGCGTTTCGGCAAATCGCATTACTTAGTATCTCTTAGGGAAAGCGTAATACATCAAATTCACTTTCTGATCTTGTTGTAATGATTTGTTTTTCCAAAGCAAGACTGTATAAGCTTTTCGTATATGATGTTTTACAAAGAACAAGATCAATAATAGACGTTCTCATAAATTGAATTGTGGAACCTCTACATATATGGTCATTGAATTATCAATGAAGGCAGATAAGGCTTTGTTGAGGATTGGAAGGACTTTCTAATGTTGAAGTGGATGTAGACGCAAGTTGTTCACATATAAAGACAGATATTAAAGTCTTTAGTGCTTTTTATTGCGTCATTCTTTCCCTGGGGCTAAATAAATAATGTCTATTGCAACTAAACCTGTACGTGGTTAACAAATAAATCGTCATAATGCTGGTGAAGTTGAAATAATGAAGTAGACGTTTAATAATTCCGGAAAATAAATAAAATTTCTATCTACTTTTTCAATATAAAAAAGAACCGAACTCAAGGATTTCTGTGTGTGTGTGTGTGTGTGTGTGTGTGTGTGTGTGTGTGTGAGTGTGTGAGTGTGTGTGTGTGTGTGTGTGTGTGTGTGTGAGTGTGAGTGTGAGTGTGAGTGTGTGTATGTGTGTTGTGTGTGAGTGTGTGTGTGTGTGTGTGTGTGTGTGTGTGTGTGTGTGTGTGTGTGTGTGAGCGTGCGTGTGTGACTGTGTGAGTGTGTGAGTGTGTGAGTGTGTGTGTGTGTGTGTGTCAGTGTGTGAGAGACGAAGATGGTAGGTTTATTAGGGGCAGTGTTGGTTTTTATCAAATATTCCAGTTTTTTTTTTTATAATTGTGGACCTGAACAGGCTAAATAAGGCCTATCATGCTAAAGCATTCAGGAACACTTAGGAGGATGGATAGAGGGACAATGAATTGCCAATAGATGCCTATGAACAGCTACCTTAAATTTTCTCATATCATAAGTGAGAGGAAAACAGGAACTAGGGAGATCATTCCAGAGTTTAGAAGCCGTGTAGAAAAATGTGGATTGCGCCCGTTTGGTACGACAAGTGGAGATTTGTACTGCATACTGATGATGTGAATGAGCGAACCGAGTGTTTCTCGCAAAGATAGTTTGCTTTCTTATTTTTGATATATTGGCGAACGTTCACCCTTCTGCCATGAAGAAACAGTGGCTCATCCGAAGATAAATGTTCACCTGGGTAACGCGTTTCTGAACCTATTTTAACTGACTCGATCAATTGTACAGTTCAAATAGCTAAGTAATACATCGAATCGGCTACTACACTTGTATGTGGTAAACTGTTTGATAATATAGTTAATCGAAAGAAAACGACCTTCTCAATGTTGGAGCTCATTACTGTGCTCCGCAAAGAGAAAGACAAATGAATATATCTAATTTTGTTGTTTATAAATTGAAGACTTTTTCCAAAAACAGCATGTCACAAAATACAGAAGATAAGCTGAACGCGACATCTATCAGTAAAACCCAGTACCTTTCATAGAACATACTCATTGCTCTAAACAACACATGTACCATTTTCAGTCTTCTGCAGAAAAAGCACAAGTCCACCTCTGTTTCCACATAAAACATCACATGTCCTGGTTGTTTTTGTTAGAATTTTGTATGCCAAGTGTTATTTCTGTTGGGACCAGCTGTTAATTAATTCGAACCTAGCCTACAATACTAAAGCATACATAGGTACTTGCTAGTTTATTAGTAAAGTCTTGTGGGTATCTATTGAAGTGAAAATATGGCAAATATTGAGGAAACTCAAGGTACTGAAGTGCAGTGGCCCAGAAAAAAATAAAAAGAATTAGAAAAGAGTATACAATTAGGATATCCAAAGTAAAAGGTAAAAAACATGTAAACTACAGAGAACGAATAATAGAAATGCGAAAACCGGGAATAACTTGTAGGTAAGACAGCATGCGAGTACTATTGTTCTATTTAGATGTAGCAAACAGTGTTTGGAGAATCTCCCTGCAGTCGTGAAAGAAAACATCTTCAAGCAGCTATACTCGATGACTGACAAAAATTAACAAGATGTACATTTAAGTGGCCTTAATCAGATTAAACATGTTAGCAGAAGACGCCCAAGGGTCAAAAGAAAAATTAAATCTGATTCAAAATTGTTAATTTTATTAAATACATAAATAAAAAGTTTGAACCTACGACCTGTACTTTGCTAGAGTACCGCGCTAACCAACTGCGCTATCGAGATTTTAGCCCCAATCGATGTAAATTTTGTCTTTATGTATGAAGAACTGATGTAAATTCTAAATATTATGAGATTACAATCAAATTACTTATATTAATGGAATGTGAGCCTGCAGTATCGCAAGGATTCACATATACCAAAACAACTTGACCAATATTAAATTATTATAAGTTTTGTTATGAACGAATAAGTTCAAAGGTAAATATGTGATTCAAGATTATTGTTAATTTTATTAAATACATAAATAAAAAGTTTACCTCGAGTAGGATTTGAACCTACGACCTGTACTTTGCTAGAGTACTGCGCTATCGAGATTCAAGCCCCAATCGATGCAAATTTTGTTTTTATGTATGTAGAACTGATGTAAATTCTTAATGAACTTATTCGTCCATAACAAAAACTTATAATAGTTGCTTTGGTATGTGTGAATCCTTGTGATATTGCAGGCTCACGTTTCATTAATACAAGTAATTTGATTGTTATCTCATTAAATTTAGAATTTACATACATAAAGACAAAATTTATATCGATTGGGGCTTGAACTTCGATAACGCAGTTGGTTAGCGCGGTACTCTAGCAAAGTACAGGTCGTAGGTTCAAACCCTACTGGAGGTAAACTTTTTATTTATGTATTTAATAAAATTAATAATAGTTTTTAATTCATTTGGACAATACTTATTCTATTCAAATTTTACTTTCTTTCGCTTTAATTTGTTTAAGGAAATTGCTATTTCAGCAAAATTTTGTACAAATCATCAATAATAGTTTATAAATACTATAAATCATTTTGTTCTATATGCGTTAGTCGGTTTTGGACAATGTTTAATACCACACGTTATTTTTGGATTACGCAATATACTTTTTTGCCTTCCAATCTACATATACATTTGTAGGTAGGTTATGCAATCAATTTTCCATCTACTAACGCTAAATCGACTTAACTCATTTCACAACGTTCGAGAAAGTTTTGCCAAGATCGGCCATGATATGTGTATGTATGTGTGTGCACGCGCGCACGTGTGTGTGTGGGTGTGTGTGTGTGTGTGTGTGTGTGTGTGTGTGTGTGTGTGTGTGTGTGTGTGTGTGTGTATGTGTGTGACTGTGTGTGTGTGTGTATGTGTGTGTGTGTGTGTGTGTGTGTGTGTGTGTGTGTCTGTGTGTGAGCGTGTGGATGTATGTTACTATCCACTGTAACTCTAGGACGACATATGCACTTATAGTAGTCAAAAGCAAATATTAATTAAAAAATTAATTAATAATTATTGTTAATTTTATTAAATACATAAATAAAAAGTTTACCTCGAGTACAAGCCCCAATCGACGTAAATTTTGTCTTCATGTATGTAGAACTGATGTAAATTCTAAATATGATTAAATTCATATTTACTTTTGAACTTATTCGTTCATAACAACAACTTATAATAAATGTGATTCATTTTGTAATAGTATAAGGTCTGACAGCAAACATATTAAACTTTGTCAAGGTACTTTCTTAAAAATACACAGTATAACACGGGAATTAAAAGACTCCAAAAGAGTTTAACCATGGTAGCTAATTCACCAAGGGATAAAAGTTTTGCAACGATATAATCTCCCTCATAGAAGCCCATCTTATATCTTTTCAACCCAGGCAATTACATTATTCTATACTCATATGTTATATATAATTTTTTCCCGAGCACTTGACTACTCTCAGATTCGAACACTGTACTTTTCATTTACTAGTCTGATACCTTCACTACTGAGCCACTGAGTAATCCAATATATATTTTTTAAAACTTATATATATATATATATATATATATATATATATTAAACTTTTCCGTGGTTACGCAGTAGTTTATGGCTCATGTTGTGCCGTAACTTCTTGCGCAGGTGTATTGTACTTAAGCTCTTCGCGCATTATTGGAATCCATATGGGTTTCATTTCTACACTAGCTTGGCTTATTGGATTTTCTGCTAGTAAGTTTTTCTTAAACAATAGAAAAGCACAGAAAATAATCAACTGCAAAAATTAGGCGAAATGTAGGATTACATCTCGGCAAAATAACAGTTTTGTCAAGTATTCTAAAAAAAAAACAAGTTTTTCGACATGTGCTGTTTTTCAATTTGTTTGCTCTATCGTTCAAGCATTTTGCCACGCCATATATATATATATATATATATATATATATATATATATAGAAGACTTTGAACACCAAGCGATATCCGAATTCACAGAGAAACCAAGGATGTGTCTTAGATACGTGGACGATGCTTTCGTAGTTTGGCAACACGGCAGGCATTAGCTAGATGAAGTCCTAGATCGTCTAAATAGCCGCGCACCTTCCATAAAATTCACGCTGGAATTGAAATCGGAACAAAAACTGCCATTCTTGGAAGTACTTGTACACAGGAATGACAACACTTTCACGACAAGTGTATACAGGAAACCCACCCACACGGGGAGGTACATACACTACAACTCCAATCACCACAAAAACGCGAAGTTAGACGTGGCAAAATGCTTGTACGATAGAGCAAAAACAATATGCTCAAAATAAGGAAATACCGCTAGAATACTCAAAGAAAATGGCTACCCCTATCTGACGCCTAACCTAAACAGGGAAAGGGTAACCGAAAAAGGAAGAACCTAAATATACAGCGATAATACCATATATACAAGGTACCTCAGACAAAATACGAAGGGTAGGCAGCAAATACAAGATACCACTGCCTTCAAATCGACCAGAACGCTCACAGAAATACTAACCAAAACCAAACCATACAATAAAGATCAGAATTCCAAGAACGTGTATACAACTTACCCGGCGAATGCGGCAGAACATACATATGAGAGAGCAGTAGACCACTCAAAGTAAGAACGCAGGTACATTAGAACAACCTCCGCAAGAGCGAAATAGAAAGATCAAGAATCACCGAACACTTCTGGAACGAAGATCACCGCATCCAATGGGATAACATACAGATAGTGGCAAAAGACGAGAACACAACTCGTCGGAATCGCACTAGCAGAAAATCCAATAAGCCAAGCTAGTGTAGAAATGAAACCCATATGGATTCCAATAATGCGCGATGAGCTTAAGCGCAATGCACCTGCAGAAGAAGTTACGGCGCAACATGCAAGTTCTAAAAAATATATATTGGATTAACTCAGTGGCTCAGCGGTAAAGGTGTCAGACTAGTAAGTGAAAGAAAATTATATATAACATATGAATTCGAAGTGCGAAAACAGTCCTTCTCAGAACTAAGCCTAATGACGGAAGCAGAGTCCGCTTCCGAAACATCGCGCTCAAAAAGGAAAAACTGTGGAAATAGGTCGATCAACTCCACTAATAGGAAACCACAATTACAAAACACTTGTAATACATATATATATATATATATATATATATATATATATATATATATATATATATATAAACCTTCCTGCAGGGTTATCTATTAAAAATATGCATTCCATATTTGTTTCGGGGTACAAAATAAACATACCTTACAAAATTTTAGAACAAACTGAGTATCAATTTTGGATCTGATACATGGGCTGAATGTGATTCTTATGCACAAAAATTTAACAATGGAAAATACACGAGCGAAGAGCGTAAAAATGTAGAGAACCGAAAAGGCTTGCACCTCAGAAAAGCTGAGGCTTTCTTTGAGCTGAGGAGAAAATACAAAGCTAAGGCGCAGGCAGGTGAAGTAGTGTCTCGCGTTTGATTATATGCAAAATCTCCTATTCCCACATATTCTAACAACCCTGTATTTTATTCCCGTCAGTTATGGTACTAAAGCTTATTCAACGAAATTTTCGATGCACGTCATTAATTTACTTAGCTAGTTCCAAAAAATTATTCATGCTAATATTTCGTATGTCCCCATGACTTAAAAGGAGGTAGAAACAATCTAGAACATAGGGACTACTTACATAAATTAATGACGTGCATCTAAAATTGGATAAGCTATATATATTTGGCGTCCACTATGTAGCCACTAATGAGGCTGCGATTTACACCGATAGTGAAGGCACCGCTGCAATGACGTCGCTTCAATGATTCTTAGTTACCTACACAACCACCATTTTACATCAAGAAATTTAGTACTCAGAAGCGATGGATGCTCAAGGCAAAATAAAAATTATTTAATGCTCCATACCTACTGATCAGGACTTTGCGTTAATAGAGAAAAAAGAAGAGACACAGAAAGGGTCAAAATTTCGGATGGTTAGGATGTTTTGATTAAGAAATCCAAGGAAAAACCGTCGAGGTTTGGGTTAGTCAACATGGATCAAGAACATTTTTTTGATATTAAATCTGCTTCTTTGAGTGCCAAACTTTCTATACGAATAAAGAACATCCGACAAATTATGGCAAAGAAAAATGATTCAGCCATAAGTATGCGTGAAACCTACCATGGTTTCTGGAGGAGTTGTGCAATTCGCAATAAATCTCGGCTCTCTAACGGAATAAACCTAGAGCCTGTATACACTGACTGTAAAAATTTTTCCTTTAAAAATATACAACCTGAAATTTTTCTTGGGTTTCTTGAAAAGCCTAAAATTATACTTTTTTACAAAGAAGTATTTAAGCACACAGGGTACACGTTTAAATATTAACGAAGTCGATGACGGTGGCAGTGGCAGTGGTTGTGACTATGTGTGAAGAAAAGAAATAATTTTTTTTATCTTTTATGACATGTATTTTCATAAACAACATTTTTTTTATAATTTTGTTTCATTTTTTTTAACATAGGTACTGATGAGGTCTAATTTTACTGATATTACTGTATAACTTAGTAAAAATATCCAAATGTGCAATTTTTTTTTTAATTCTTAATAAAAAATTTTTTTCCTAAACAATAGAAAATAATCAACTGCAAAAATCAGGCGAAATGTAGGATTATATTTCGGCAAAATAACAGTTTTGTCAGGTATTGTAAAAAAAAACAAGTTTTTCGACGTCTGCTGTTCTTCAATTTGTTTGTCGCGTTTTACGTTTAAGACAATTTTCGATAAAAAGAATATTGCCGTAATCATTACTACATTGCGCTAATAATAACCACAATTGTTTAAAACATTTAATGGATTTTTATTTTACACTTACATTATAACTTAATTAAATGAGTTTAAGTTTTTTTGTTGTTTACGACATTTTTCATTGTTAGCCTTCGTCCGTTAGAGGGTGTTCTGATTTGTCACATTCTTTAATTGATTAACGATGTTATTGTTTACTGAGGCCGATAAGTGCAATTTTTATCAAAACGGTGAAATTTATATAAAAGATAAATAAAAAATACACGCTGTAATACCAAAAAAATAAGTATTTAAATAATGGGTTTTTGTTTAGGAGAATCTTTACATCCACTGAATTTTCATCAAAATTGAAAGAAAATTAAAGGTCATTAGATTTGGCACTATAATCATCATCGCCATTATCACTAATAAGGGTTACTATGATAGAGAGTTTGTATTGGCTAGAATTAACGTAGCCGTAAAGACTTCAAAGGTGTTTTTTTGTTCGTTTGAGCAGCAATAACCCATAATATCAAACAACCATTAAATAACGTATAATTCTATTAACCCTCCACTTAATTAACGTTTATACTACACATAATAGTAGGTACATAATAGTACACAAACAAAAAAACTGCTTGGTGTAGTGGGTTAAACACTCGCCTAAGTGGATACAAAACGTGTGTGCAGTAACAGGCATCCTCAATATATAATTAGAAATTTCTCTGGATTGGCAGACGTGTCTGCGAACGTGTTATATTACTTACACGCATTTGTAATAAAATGCATTACACACTGAAAAATATGTAATTAAATCAATGAAGTAAAAATAATGCACAAAGCTAAACATTTTCTTTCAGTAGATTTATCTTTAACTCCATTTTAAATTACGTAATTGAAATCTATAAAGAAAAACTGGTGACGGCATACAGTCCTATTATATTATTAAACTCCAGCGTTGTGGACACATAAATAATCGTATCAGTGTTTTGGTCACATTCGGCGTAATGGTAGTCTGCGTTTTGGTTATGATCGACGTTTTGGTTTTTTAAAATATAGTGACAGCGGTTTGGCCATTCGGCGGATGTCCTAAATCTCATGCGGCGTTTTAGTCGATGTTGGCGTAATGGTTGTTCTATTTCTTAAACTGTTAAAGAATTAATATTATACTTTTCTCATACTCCCAAAATCACGTTGCAGTCTTTGTTGGCGTATTTGGCAAAATAGTCTTCGTCGGTTTGATCAAGTTCGGCGTTTTGGACTATTAAAATTCGCCAACATGTCCTAGACCCAATTTTTACTGGTTTTTTCCTGTTTCGTGCGTTTTGTTTCGGGCGTTCGCAAAATCTTGCCTGGATTTGTTGTCTCGTGCGTTATAAAAATCATGTTACCTAATTTGTTTCGTTTCGGGCGCATCAAATTATCATTAAGAAAATTCAAAAGTCCCTAATACGACTGAAAAGGTAATTAGCAAACAAAGTTGCATTTAATATTTAATCAATGTTGCATCAATTGTCAGTTTAGGTACTTTATTATTTATTAAAAAGGCAATTACGCTAAATTTCTGTTCTTAAAACCCCATAAATTTCTAATAATGTGATTTTCATAAATAATGGGGGGGGGGTAGATATTTGCAACCACAGTTATTTAAATCCGAAATAGTCGAGCATACGTCGTTATGGAAGTAAAAGTCAAACGTGACAAGCGTGTAATTTTATATGGAGGCTTCAAGTTTTTAATAAAATGTTTCAACAAAAATTCTACGATTCGGTGGATTTGTGCAAAACGACCTTGCCCAGGAAGTCTTATAACAACTAACACAGATGATTACAAAATTATAGAAGAAAAAGTTCATTCTTGTCTTCCCAATGTTGCTAAAAACGACGAAGAAGTTAGTTTGTTCAAAGCTAAAAAACTACATGTTAATAGACGACGGCCAAGAAGATCGGTTAATAGTTTTTGCACAAAACCAAGGCAACTTACTTCAATTAGGAAGTGAATATTTCATGGATGGTACGTTCAAAAGTTGTTCTTCCCTTTTTGAACAACTTTACACAATTCACGTGGATTTGGGTAGTACAGAGACCACAGTCAATATTGAGCGTGTCACAAATTTTTCCCCTAAGGAGATACATATCGACTTTAAAAAAGCAGCTATTAATGCCATAACCAACGTTTTTCCTACGGGAACTATAAAAGGAAGTGACGTTCACTTGAACCAAGCTATTTGGAGAAAAGTACAGGAGTTAGGGTTGGTAAATAGCTACAAGGAAATGGCAGAAATTAGGGGCCACATTCGCATGTGTGCAGCAATAGCATATCTCCCAGAGGACACAATATCTGATGCATGGCTTTTTATTATAAAAAATGTACCGGTTGACGATAAAATTATAAAATTTAATGACTATTTTGTAGAGCAGTGGCTTGAAAAGGATCATTTATGGGTAATCCACAACGAACATCACAGAACAACCAACGCAGTTGAAGGATGGCATAATATGTTAAATAGAAGAGTTGGAAAGTGTCATCCTAATATTGACGAACTTTAAAAAGCTATCATAGAGGAAATAAAATATTACAAGTTTGTGCAACAAAAAACCGACTTGCACTTAAATACATCAAAACGCGTAAAAAAAATATAGTGACCTCGATCTTCGGATTAGGAAAGTTTTAAATGGTTTTCATGAAAAACATGTTTCCTTAGGTAATACCTTAATAGTATATTATTCAACGAGCGTATAATGATGGCTATTATTCACGAGGTGAAGTTTACGGCCACTCGCCTGCGGCTCGTGGCTTAAATCACCAAGAGAATAATAGTCATTATACGCGAGTAGAATACTATACTTTATCCACGACTACTAAATATTTTTGTTGAAGTTTTTTTTGTTGGAAAATTTTGTTACATTGCATACATATTTCTAGAAACACTATTTTATTCTAACAAATATTTCATACAATACATTATTGTTCATTTATACACAGTGCATAGTTATCGAAAATTCTAATAATCGTATATCTCATAATAATTAACACAAAAATCTATGTATTTAGCTTAACAAATATCACGTATATTACAAGATGATGCTATTTATTTATAGTTATTAATAATTGTAATATTTGAACAATTGGTCAAGTTAATCGCAGGGAAAGAATTAACATCAAAACTAATGTTTTGGTGACTTAAAACATTTGAATTATATGTCCATTGGTTCCTTTGGTTTACTTTTGGTTGAATTGAAGATATTTTGTTGGCCGTATCGGTTTTATTTTTGACGGATTCGTCTATGTAGCCTTCTGCTACGGCGGTGGACTTCCATCCACCGTGTCTTTTGAGAGCAGTAATATCCCCGCCTGCGTCAACCAGTATTGTTGCAGAAGATCTGCAGAAAGTGTGCACAGAATATTGTTCTGGATTCGGTAATTTGAGGAAAGCAGCGATATCCTTTCCCATTTTTGTAAATTTGTTTATCCCCATCCTCTGAGTTGTACATTTACCATTTTGGTAATTTAAAAATAATGTGTCACTGTTTACATGACTTGGTCGAAGACATATCTGTCTTGTATATTTTGTAAAAGTTATCCGTAACAGTAAATTTTCGGCAAATTTTTGTCTTGGTATTTGGCACATTAACCAAAAAAGCTGATCCAAGATCTTGTAAATGGGTTATTTTCATTTCATACAACTCATTACTTCTGCATGCACCCATTACTCCTATTATTAAAGCAACCTTAAATTACAGAATGTAATGAAATAACTATGTGAAAGATTTACTTAATATCTTACCTTTGTTGCTAGGTGTTTATCATCAGATGCTTTAGTTAAAAAGTTATGGATATCTTCGCTAGAAAAAGTTTTCAGTTTTTTAGGCTGAAAATTTTCTGATTTTCTTTTTAGTAATGCTCGTAATTTTGTATAATCTTCTAAATTTATACCTTGATGTAAGGTGATCGTACTTTTAAGCATTGAGTAATAGGTCCATAGTGTTGAAGATTTATATTTTGCGGATAATTCAGTAAAATATACCAATAAAGTCGATTCAGAAAATGAAATGGTTTTCTTTTCCTTTTGCCAGTTCAAAAAATATTCATATACTTTCCTTGACTTTTCCGGCAATAAATTTAATGAGGCAACTTCAGCAGCTTCTCTAATTTCTGGTGGTGTTAAAGAATAGTCATTTTCATTTTCTATATCCATTTTTAGTTCGTTTTTTAACACAAAATATCAAAACACTGAGAACTCTACGCACACAAACAATAATGTCAACAGGTTTGAGTCAAATTTGTTTTGTTTTAAAAGCTAGTTCGATTTATAAAATGTTTCGAAAAACATGGTATGTTAAGAAACAAATATACGACACGCACTTTCGAAGTCTCTGATGTCTCAGTGTAGATGCACCTTGCTTTCCAACCGCGGGTCCCGCGTTCGAATCTGGTCTAGGAAAATTCACTTTTTTAATTTTTTTTTTATGTACAGAACTGAATTGAAAATATTTAGTGGTTTACACCATAAAATTTTAAAAACCGGTTGTTTGCAGCAAAACATATAATATTATAGCTAAATCAAGGAAGCATCTGGCAGCAGTGATTAATGACTCATTAATCACTGCCGTGATTAATGGGTATTATTAAGGTCGAGCAAACAGGCGTATAATGGATACATTATACAATAGTCGTGGATAAAAAAACTTATGTATGTTTTAAAGTTTCATTAAAATTAGTGAAATACTGTTTGGTTTGATATATAATATTTAAAATTATTTTTTTAATAAATTAATCACATTTTACATATAGCGTCTTATTGGTATATTATGTATATTATGTGTACATAATATAATATTAATAAATAAATTTTTAAAACAATGTGTTGCTCTTTTTATTTTTTCATAAAATACTTTGCACTGCAATACTTTTGTACAGTGGACCAAAACATCGATTTCATTGTAAGGGCTAACATAGAAATTACATTATTACATTTTATTTTAAAGATTGAAATTACGAAAACATATGAAAAATTACATGATTATTTTTTATCCTATTTTAAATATTCACAAAAACCAATATAGAACCACATGTTACCTACATTAAAAAAAAACTGCATTTACGTACACTAAAGCCTAACTGTTACCTCAAATTTAAAAATTATGTAAATGCGGTACGTTAACGCCCGAAACAAGAACTACTAAAATATCCCCTTGTACCTGACCCTTCCGCACGAAACGTAACAATTTTATATTTCCGCCCGAAGCGAAACGCCCGAAACAGGACTAAATCTTTTTACTATAAGGCTTATCGTTTATTAGATATTCGTCAAAAACCCGATTTTTTACCCTCACTTTCAAAAAGATTTTTAGTAGTGGTCGGAACGGTGGGGATGTGTAAGTGCCTAAGTTGAAATTTGATTATTTCTTATTTCGGCTGTAATAAAAATTTGATACAGGATGAGTTGGTCGCTCTACTTCTTAAACGATTAACAACATTCCTAAAGTTACACTGAAGTTTTTATCGCCATAATGACCGAAGTTACTTAAACAATCGTAGGCAGGCGGTGTCATACAATAATAAGGTTTCATCATTTAAAAGTGTCAGCACGGGTGTTCTGCAAGGGTCTATTCTTGGGCCAACTCAGTTCTCGATCTACACCTCAAGATGTATGTCCAACATTACAAGCGTTAGGGTACACATGTATGCGGATGATACGCAATTGTACTTATCCTTCTTGCCTCAAAATATTAGTGCCGCTTGTAATATATTTAACAATGAGCTGGCTCTCTTAAATAAAATAACTGTACAGAACTCCCTAAAAATAAACCCTATTAAGTCTAAAGTCATCTTATTTTGTAATGACTATTACAATCAATTAAATATTCAAATGTGTAATAGAAGGCTCGAACTATGTGATAAAGTTAGAAACTTAGAACTAACAATAGACAAAAACCTTAGATTTAAACATCATGTTAGTACTAGCATTAGAAATGTGTTTGCTAACTTACCTTTAATATACCAATGCAGAGAATTCTTAAATTGGGACGTTAAGAAAATGTTATGTAACTCACTAGTCCTCAGTCACATAAATTACCGTGAAGTAATGTTCCTTGCTTAGACTCAAAGATAAAATGCGCATTCAACGCCTTCAAAACGCTTGTTTACGCTTAATATACAGTGTACTTAGGACTGTGTATTCAATGTCTGACAAATTAACGGTGGCTAGGTGGTTACATATGCAACACCGACGATACTGACATTCTTGTACAGTGTTCCATAAAGTCGTCCAATACCAATCATCCCCGTACCTTTATAATAAAATCACATATCATTCAGATATACAGGGTATCCCTAAATTGCATAGCCAAAAGGATAATGAAGATTACTTACGTAAAGTAAGCCGATTTAAATAAACTTGCCTTAGTCCCAAAGTTTATAATAACGAAGCTACAGGGTGACAAAGTTGAAAAAATAAATCACATTTTTTTTCATATCCTTCGGCTGCTTTGAGCTAATTTTACAAAATCTCTTATATGGGGGTTTCTTGGGATGAGAAATTCAAATTTATCATCGATTTCGGTGTATTTCCTAGAGGGCGCTACAAGCGACCATTAGGACATGTTTAACCCGCTACAACTTTTTTGTGCTACACCTACTACCTGTTAGTATGGAATAATAGTTTTCCCTACCTTTCCTGCTTAAAAAAGGTATAGTCCGCGCGGCCAAAGAATGCCTGAACGTTGGATGCGCATTCGTCCAACTTCAAGTCTCTTAAGCGCGGCATGTCAGTGGCGTCGCCACCAAAAGCTTCCGTTTATTATCATGTATTACACTAATTAATTATTTATTTCTGTTATTAATTTACATACGTACTTGTTAATTTAACTTTATTACAATTATTGCAACAAAACGACAGTGAACCCTTTTGTGTCCTATATGAATTTTAAAGCTCATAATACTCAAATTTATTAGACAAATATGTATAAACAACAAATACTTTCACAATACATAGTAAAATAAATAAGTAGTTTTGCGGCGCATATAATGCTAATGGCATTTGCTTAAATTCTCTTTATATCGGTAAGAACACCAGTTTCCGAGAAAAACGCATCTAAAGCTCATGATGCATGCAAATTATCTAAAAGTATAATAATAATTCATAATAATAATAAGAATAATTCATGAAGCCGATTTATTGAAAAAAATAAAGAAGAATGAAGTTTTTCAAGAACAATAATTATTGAAGAAAAAACAAAAACTATAATTAACAATACGGAGAACAAAGTTAAACAATTAAATTCCCTTATTATCAACCAAAAGCTAAATAAAAATTAAAAAAATAAAAGTATGTTATGTAAATTTTGTTTTAACAAATGCAATTGTTGAACTTTTCTGGAAGGTATTTAATTTGCTAATCCAACAAATGTTCAAAATTTTCACCATTTTCCTGCATGCACAAGTTAATTCTTTTTAAAAAATTATATTGTACTCTGGACAATACTTTAGGACTATTCTTAAATAAATTGGCTTCATGAATTATTCCTGTCAACAATTCTTCTTGCATATTAATAGGTGGTAGGCATGTATACTCCATGCCAGCCGGGGAGGTACCACCACCCTTACCATGGGCTCCTTAATATTGGGTCTCCGATTTTCTGAGCTCGGTAAGGGCTGCCGGTTACCTTTTCCATCATCCTTAATCTATTCTCATCCTTATTCTTCCTTCTCGCCCTCACTGTCTTCCTATCGGATTAAATGTCCCAAATTAAAAAATAAGATGGCTGTGGTTTCTAGGGTTATAAATTCCGGACGTAAAATCCTGCCCCATTCGGATGTCCGGGAGGGCAGGGCCCAAGCGACCTCGGTCATCGAAAGTATCAACTTTCTGATTCACTACTGCAACATCCGCGGTATCAGGTCTAATCTTAATGCTATTCACCAACATCTTGAACAATTACAACCTGATATATTGTTTCTATCTGAAACACAAGTCTCCTCTGAAAGCTCCGAGTCACCCGACTTTCAATTTCCTCAATACCATCTTCACTCTAACTTTCGATACAAAGGAGGCGTATGTGCGTACATCAAGGACAGAATTGCTTGCAAGAGGGTTTCTTCCTTAGAAAATAAAAATTTGGACGTGATTTGGTTTAAACATTCTGATCCTAATTTTGTGAAATTCTACTGTTGCATTTATAGGTTTCCATCTTGCGATATCTCATTTGTAGGCGATTTCAATGTTCATAACTCTAATTGGCTTCAATTTTCATCTACTACAAATCCCGCTGGTCATAGTGCAGAAACATTTGCTATTTCATGTGATCTCACACAAATGATTTCTGAACCCACAAGAATCCCTGATAACCCTAACCATACCCCACATCTTCTAGATCTCTTTCTTACATCAAACCCTCTTGTTTATAAAACTTCCGTTCTTTCGCCTTTAGGTCTTTCCGACCATTGTCTAATAAAAATCATTTCTACTGTACCTAATTCCACTGTTGTTCGCAAAACCGATAGAACCTTGTGGTGTTTTAAGTCAGCTCGATGGAGTGATTTACGGGATTTCTTTGCAACCTTTCCATGGCGTGAATATTGTTTTAAGTCGTCCTCTTCTTCGGACATCGCTCTTTCAGTATCTGAAGTCATCCTCATGGGAATGGAGTTATACATTCCCAAAAAACAGTACCGTGTAGGTCATTCACGTTCCCAACCCTGGTTCAATAAGGCTTGTTCTGATGCAATATCTTTAAAAATAAATGTTACATTAAATGGAAATCTAATAAATCGGTTGACAGTCATGTAGAATACGTTGGTGCTAGAAATATCTGCAAAAGTGTCATCACTAAAACTAAAAAGTTGTTCGAACAACGAAAATGCAATGAACTAGCTACATCTCCTTTAGGCAGTCGTAAATTTTGGTCTTTAGCAAAAGCCATTAGTAAAAACTTTCGAACATCTTCATTTCCCCCCCTGACATCTATTGACGGATCGGTAGTTGCTGATTCTGTAGACAAAGCCAATGTTTTTGTGGATTTGTTTGCATCAAACTCGTGTCTCAATGATTCTGGAAAAGATGTGCCCCTAGTCAACTCTTCTTCATACGCTATGAAACCAATTCATTTTCGGTACAAGCTCTTGGAATCGATCATCAGTAGGCTTGATCTCAATAAGGCGACTGGCCCAGACGGTATCCCAGCTATTGTCTTAAAGAAATGTTCCCCGAACTAGTACCAGTCCTATCTAAGCTCTATACGATCTCTATATCTTCTGGGGAATTCCCTTCATCATGGAAGTTAGCAAATGTTCAACCTATTCCCAAAAAAGGTGATAAGACCGATCTCTCAAATTACAGACCAATTGCCATCACTTCCATTTTGTCTAAAATCATGGAAAAAGCCATCAATCAGCAACTGCTCACGTTCCTTGAAACTAACAAACTCCTTAGTGACCACCAATATGGGTTTAGGCAAAGTCGTTCAACAGGCGATCTTCTTTCATATGTGACCCAAGTTTGGAACAATACAGTAGAGCAGTCCGGTGAAACAGTTGTAGTCGCTTTAGATATCTCAAAGGCATTTGACCAAGTTTGGCATAAGTGTTTACTTGCCAAACTCACCTCGTTTGGGTTAAATGATACGCTCATCAACTGGGTTTCTAGTTTCCTTGATAAAAGACGAATACGTGTCGTAGTTGATGGCTTTTTTCAAAAGAAGTTAGCATTAACGCGGGCGTACCACAGGGATCCGTTATAGCGCCTACACTTTTTCTGCTGTACATAAACGACCTTATTTCTTCAACAACTAACCCCATCCATTGCTTTGCTGACGATAGCACTCTTCACTGTAGTTCATCTCAGTCTACTCATAGTGATAATCCACCTTCTATGTCAAATCAAGAAATTAAAGCTGAAATGGCAAATTCAATCAACAAAGACATTCAACGTATTCTCGAATGGGGAAGCAATAATCTAGTTAAATTTAATGCTAACAAAACTCAGTGTTGCCTTATGTCCGCCAAAAAGATCGATCATTTCCTGTTGTAAGTATGAATGGCTCAGTTCTTAAGTTTTCAGACTCTATTACTCTGTTGGGTATGACTGTATCTTCAAATCTCTCATGGGTTGACCATCTTCTGTCAGCTACCAAAACAGCTGCTCGTAAAATAGGCTTTTGTACAGATCTAAGCAGTACTTTACCTCTCGACAACTCCTTCTGCTGTATAAGGCCCAAATTCGGCCTCATCTGGAATATAATTCTCACCTTTGGGTTAGTGCTCCCAATACGCTCTCGATATCGTTGATCGTATTCAAAAGAGAGCGATTAGGCTTATAAATGACCCGTCCTTAACTTCTCACATACAGTCCCTTGAGCATAGAAGGATGGTTTCAGTTCTTTCTTTGTATTATCGTTATTACAACGGCTATTGTGCTGGTGAATTACATTCTTTGATACCATCTCCGGCTATCTTTGCGAGAAATACTCGGTTCGCTCATTCACATCATCAGTATGCAGTACAAATCTACACTTGTCGTACCAAACGGCACAATCCACATTTTTCTACACGGCTTCTAAACTCTGGAATGATCTCCTAGTTCCTGTTTTCCTCCCACTTATGATATGAGAAAATTTAAGGTAGCTGTTCATAGGCATCTATTGGCAATTCATTATCCCTCTATCCATCCTCCTAAGTGTTCCTGAGTGCTTTAGCACGATAGGCCTTATTTAGCCTGTTCAGGTCCACAATCATAAAAAAAAAAAATATTAACTGGGGATGCATAAACTTTTGATTTCAAGACACCCCACAAAAAAAAATCGCAGGGTAATAAGTCCGATGATCGAGCCGGCCAGTTCACAGGTCCGTCACCTCCTCTTCCAATCCAGCGCTGTGGATATACCTCATTTAAATGTTGTCTTACATTTAAAGTAAAATGAGGAGGTGCGCCATCATGCATAAATCAAAGGTCACGACGAAGGTGTAAGAGCGAATCTTCCAATAAAGTAGGTAAATTTTATATTAAATGTTCAAGTACCTATCTCCATTCAGTCGATTTGGCAGTACAAAGAGAGTAATAATAAAAGTGTCTACAATTCCAGCCCAAATATTTACTTGAAATTGATGCTGATAATGAGATACTCTCGTTTCGTGAGGGTTTTCAACAGCATAAACATGTTCATTACGAATATTGAAAATACCGCGTCTAGTAAAAGTAAATTCGTCCATGAACAAAATTTGTTTACTAAAAATCTGAATTTTCGATTCTTTTATTAATATTAAATCGACAGAAAGCTAAACGTTGATTAGGATCCATGGGCAATATGTCTTGAACTTTTAGAATATAAAAGGGGTGCAATAATTGTTCTTGAAAAACTCTATTAACTGATGATTTCGAAATTCCCAATTGCAATCATACACGTCGTGTGAGGGATTTATTTCAACAGCGTCCAAAATCTCTTCTTCTATTTCCACCGTCCTTATGGTTCGTCTGCGTCCATAATTTACACGGATTGATTGAAACTTGCCATTTTCGCGTAGACGTCTTACGATATTAGCAAAAGTGTGCCGATTTGGAGTACTGCGGAAAGGATATTTTTCTCTATAAATTCGTACACTTCTTCGGCCGTAGCAATGGCAAAATCCATAGACTAAAAGCATATCCACCATTTCAGAATTAGTGAAACTGTGAGCCATAATTATAGATCTTTATCAACGGAAAAGCGACAGAAAATATTTTTTCCTGGCTAAACCGTTCATCTTATCCAAATTTTTCACGAGAGAAAAAAGATGCAAAATTAATTGAAATTAATTAAAACTAATTGTTATTGCGGAAAAGAAATAGGATAGTCAAATAAGTTATTTTGATACTTTTGGATAATTTCCTAAAAGGGTCTACAGTGTAGCACAAAAAAGTAGTAGAGGTTTAAACATGTCCTAATGGTCGCTTGTTGCGCCCTCTAGGAAATACACCGAAATCGATGATAAATTTGAATTTCTCATCCCAAGAAAACCCCATATAAGAAATTTTATAAACTTTGACACTCTGTAACTTCGTTATTATCATTTTTGGACTAAGGCAAGTTTAGTTAAATCGGCTTATTTTACGTAAATAATCTTCCTTATACTTTTGCTATGCAATTTAGGGACACCCTGTACATAATCTTAATTTAAGATTCAGAGACTACTGGGTATTCCCAAACATAAAACAGTTATGTATAAGCGTTCTTTTAGTTACAACGGAGCAATACTTTATAATAGTGTTCCCTCTTATTTTAAAAACTTGCATCCTACATTATTTAAAGCAAAATTATCAACATTTATTTTTCAAAATCAAATAACAGACGTTGAATGATGTGGACTGAAACTACTTTGTTTCCTCCTTATTTATCATTTTCTCCTTGCTGTCACACTTTTGTCGTTGTTCTATACTTTTGTCGTTGTTTCATTCTACTTGTATATATCGTCATCTTAGTACTACAACTAGGTAACTAGAAATTGAGTTATGCAACCCAAATTACACAACGTGTAATGCTCTACGAAATTCTATAACTAGATAACTCTAGCTCGCTCCTTTCTGACGCGGCTGGTTATTGCATCAAGTAGCTATGAGGCTGAGTAGTGCGACGCTTCATGTTTCAACTAGATATCTTGAGTTGTCTAGTTGTGTTCGTGAAAGTCTCTTAATAAGAACAGTTGTCTACTTATACGCACACTTTATTTATTATTGTTGTGATTATATTGTGTTGTGGGTGATAATCATGGGTACCAGAGGAAAAAAAAATGGTTGATGCTGCTCTTCGAAATGTAGAAGTTCAAGCTATGTACAGAAAACGTCAATTCTGCATGATTTCAACATAAAGAGATTTATTAACTCGAACATTTTGAGGTTATGTTCGTAAATTTAGTGTGTTTTTCTGTTCAAGCTATTTTATATTGGGAAGTCATGCAAAATGTGTACTGAAGCTTCGAATTGACGGGATTATTAAGTGTGATAACTTTTTATTGCAGATTCGAGCCGTATTTTAAAAGAGCGACCACCTGAAAATATTCTATGCCTCTACTTCTCATAGTTTTTAACAATGAAAATTTCGATCTTGAATCAATAACTGAACCTTTCTCTCCTGACGGTTCTGAATATCACCCCTCGTCAGATGATCATTCAGATTGGGAAGATGAACACGCGCCTTTTGTGAGTGAAATCGAAAATGAGGTAGTTGATTTACACGAAGAGCGGGAATCAGAAGGTACACACAGCAAATTCTAGGAAACGATTAAGACGCCCAGAAAAATGGAAACGAAATGTTGCTAAAACACAACGGCAACGTGGAGAAAGCTATGTCTCGTCTAGGGGAACTTATGTACCTGGTGTTGCCATGAAAGATCCATGTGGAAATAACTGCAGAAGAAAGTGTAATCAGAAATTTTCACCAGAAGAAAGACTGAAAATTTTTCGGCGCCATTATAAATTAGAGACATATGAAAGGAAACGCGATTTTATTCATTCTAACACAGATAAAATTGTTAAAAAAGCACAACAAAAGAGGGATCGAAAAGAAAACTGTGGTTTTTTATTTACCACAAAGCAACGAAAAGTTCCAAGTGTGTAAGACCATGTTTTTGAATACACTTGGTATTCGTAAAGGTGTTGTTGATATGGCTATGATAAAGAGAACGTCACAAAATACAAGTGAAGGAAATAAAAGAGGCCGGCACGTGAAAAAACTACTTCTATTGAACTGTTGGGCAGTGTGAGAAACCACATTGAAAGATTTGCTGTGATTAAATCCCATTATTGTCGCTCAGGAACAAATAGGAAATACTTAGATTCCTCGCTTAATATCACAATAATGTATTCCATGTATAAGTCAGTATGCACAGAAAATGGTCATGTAGCGGCTACTTTAGCTACATATAGAAAAAGTTTCACAGAAGAGTCCAATCTAGGGTTTCACCGCCCAAAAAAAGATCAGTACCGTACTTGCATGGCATACAATACTTCCGAAAAGATGAAATGAAAGCAAATTATAACGCTCATATTGTAGCAAAAACGAGGGCTCCAGTGGACCCTACTAACAATGCTCTATTTTATAGGCAACGTTTTAAATCTTTTAATTTCACAATATACGACGTCAACACAAAACGTGGATACTGTTTCATGTGGACAGAAATACAAGGAAAAAGAGGCAGTTGTGAAATTGCAAGCAGTCTATATCAATACTTTAAATCTCTTCCTCCATCTGTAAATCACATTTCCTGTTTCAGTGACAGATGTGGTGGGCAGAATCTTAACAAGTTTGTTGCTGCAATATGCTTGACCGCCGTTCAGGAACTGCGTACCATACAAACCATTGATATGAAATTTCTAGTTATGGGTCATAGCGAAATGGGATGTGATTCAATGCATTCGGCCATAAGTACGGAACACAAAAGGATCGGTAAAGTGAACTGGCCTGCCGATTGGAAAACCATTGCTCGAAGTGCTAGGAGGAAAGGTGACAAGCCGTATGTTGTTCATGAGATTACCACTGAAAATATAATAGATTGGAAATCTCACCTGAACCGGCACATGGTTATCAGGAAAGAAAACGAAAATCGTAAACCAGTTAATTGCCAAAAATTAGCTGGTTGAATTTCACTAAAAGCAGGCCATTACTCATACGTTTCAAAGAGAGTTTTGATGAAGAGTTTAGGGTACTTGACTGCAAGAAGAAAACGGGGATCAGTAATCAGAAACTACCGTTATCAGACAGACACAATGAAACCTTTATACAAATCATTAATTCCCATTAAAAAAAAATACGACAATTTGAATTCTTTATATACGTCAGCCACTCCAGCTTTAGCGCTAGAATACAAACCATTTTATGAAAATTTGCCACACCAAGGCAACACAAAAAAGAGTGGAGTGCGACGACAGGAATTTTCAGAAAGCGATGATATAGGCCCTGAAGACGAATGAATGAAGTATTCTCATTATTTTGATTATTTTCAGAATTATAGATTATAAAAGTTGCGGATAAAACCGCTTTAAGTTACTCCCAGTGTGTTTTCTTCCCAAAATCAAAAGTGAATAACTCCTATTAAACCAATTTTCCAAGTTAGTGCAACAAATAGGTATCTCGTTTATTTCAAAAATTTGCAAAATGTCAAAAAATATCTTATAAACATTTCAAAATATACTTCCTTTCTGATAAAGTCTGCAAACCACAATAAAAATTATATTGAATGTTTATTAGCTGTAAAGCACTCAATTTTATGCAAATTTTCAAATCAGTTTTCTCAGCAATGTGCTTTTTAAAGTTATCGAGTTCTAGTACTAAGGTGACGATATAAACTAATGCTCACTTATTGAATTTTCTTGAACTACACCCTTAGTGTCTACAATCCCTAAACTAGTGACCGGACAGTAAGTAATTACTGAGTAAATTCTAAGCTGGTAGTGTTAGAATAACAAACTTAATACTATCTACTATTCCAACAGTGTCATGCATAATACTCAACATTGCAATGTATTAATTATCTCCAAAGGTTAAGTGGTAGAGCAGCGCTTCTGTGCTGAACTTCTGACTCATGTTGCCTTATTAATTGTACCCCATCTTTTATTTTCCAATAAAGTCATTATTATTTTTATTATTAATGATTTATAATAAGCTTTTTTCATATTCCTAAAGTCACGTTAAAGTCTTTATCGACGTAATGATCCAATTGTAAAATTTGTTACAATTGGCGTATTTGGCGAAATAGTTGGCGTTTTGTTCGAGTTCGGCGTTCTGACCCATTAAAATACACAATCATTCAGCAGAATGTCCTAGACCATATTTTAACTGTAACGCTTACCATATGAGATATTCGCCAAAAACCATATTTTTCACTTTTTAATTTCAATAAGATTTTTACTAGTAGTCGATTCTATAGGCATAATTTGTCAATTTCAATTAAAGAATCAATAATAAACTTTTTCAAATTCCTAAAGTCATGTTAAAGACTTTATCGGCGTAATGATCCAACTGTAAAATTTGATACAATTGGCGTATTTGGCGAAATAGTTGGCGTTTTGTTCGAGTTCGGCGTTCTGACCCATTAAAATACACAATCGTTCAGCAGAATGTCCTAGACCCTATTTTAACTATAACGCTTACCATATGAGATATTCGCCAAAAACCCGATTTTTCACTTTTTGATTTCAATAAGATTTTTAGTAGTAGTCGATTCTATAGGCATAATTTGTCAATTTCAATTAAAGAATCAATAATAAACTTTTTCAAATTCCTAAAGTCATGTTAAAGACTTTATCGGCGTAATGATCCAACTGTAAAATTTGATACAATTGGCGTATTTGGCGAAATAGTTGGCGTTTTGTTCGAGTTCGGCGTTCTGACCCATTAAAATACACAATCATTCAGCAGAATGTCCTAGACCATATTTTAACTGTAACGCTTACCATATGAGATATTCGCCAAAAACCATATTTTTCACTTTTTAATTTCAATAAGATTTTTACTAGTAGTCGATTCTATAGGCATAATTTGTCAATTTCAATTAAAGAATCAATAATAAACTTTTTCAAATTCCTAAAGTCACGTTAAAGTGTTTATCGGCGTAATGATCTAATTGTAAAATTTGTTACAATTGCCGTATTTGGCGAAATAGTTGGCGTTTTGTTCGAGTTCGGCGTTCTGACCCATTAAAATACACAATCGTCCAGCAGAATGTCTTAGACCCTATTTTAACTATAACGCTTACCATATGAGATATTCGCCAAAAACCCGATTTTTCACTTTTTGATTTCAATAAGAGTTTTAGTAGTAGTCGATTCTATAGGCATAATTTGTCAATTTCAGTTAAAAAATCAATAATAAACTTTTTCAAATTCCTAAAGTCACGTTAAAGTCTTTATCGGCGTAATGATCCAACTGTAAAATTTGATACAATTGGCGTATTTGGCGAAATAGTTGGCGTTTTGTTCGAGTTCGGCGTTCTGACCCATTAAAATACACAATCGTCCAGCAGAATGTCTTAGACCCTATTTTAACTATAACGCTTACCATATGAGATATTCGCTAAAAACCCGATTTTTCACTTTTTGATTTCAATAAGAGTTTTAGCAGTAGTCGATTCTATAGGCATAATTTGTCAATTTCAATTAAAGAATCAATAATAAACTTTTTCAAATTCCTAAAGTCACGTTAAAGTGTTTATCGGCGTAATGATCTAATTGTAAAATTTATTACAATTGCCGTATTTGGCGAAATAGTTGGCGTTTTGTTCGAGTTCGGCGTTCTGACCCATTAAAATACACAATCGTCCAGCAGAATGTCTTAGACCCTATTTTAACTATAACGCTTACCATATGAGATATTCGCCAAAAACCCGATTTTTCACTTTTTGATTTCAATAAGAGTTTTAGTAGTAGTCGATTCTATAGGCATAATTTGTCAATTTCAGTTAAAAAATCAATAATAAACTTTTTCAAATTCCTAAAGTCACGTTAAAGTCTTTATCGGCGTAATGATCCAATTGTAAAATTTGTTACAATTGGCGTATTTGGCGAAATAGTTGGCGTTTTATTCGAGTTCGGCGTTCTGACCCATTAAAATACACAATCGTTCAGCAGAATGTCCTAGACCCTATTTTAACTATAACGCTTACCATATGAGATATTCGCCAAAACCCGATTTTTCACTTTTTGATTTCAATAAGATTTTTAGTAGTAGTCGATTCTATAGGCATAATTCGTCAATTTCAATTAAAGAATCAATAATAAAATTTTTCAAATTCCTAAAGTCACGTTAAAGTCTTTATCGGCGTAATGATCCAATTCTAAAATTTGGTACAATTGGCGTATTTGGCGAAATTGTTGTCGTTTTGTTCAAGTTCGGCGTTCTGACCCATTAAAATACACAATCGTTCAGCAGAATGTCCTAGATCATATTTTAACTGTAACGCTTACCATATGAGATATTCGCCAAAAACCATATTTTTCACTTTTTAATTTCAATAAGATTTTTACTAGTAGTCGATTCTATGGGCATAATTTGTCAATTTCAATTAAAAAATCAATAATAAACTTTTTCAAATTCCTAAAATCACGTTAAAGTCTTTATCGGCGTAATGATCCAATTGTAAAATTTGATACAATTCGCGTATTTGGCGAAATAGTTGGCGTTTTGTTCGAGTTCGGCGTTCTGACCCATTAAAATACACAATCGTTCAGCAGAATGTCCTAGACCCTATTTTAACTATAACGCTTACCATATGAGATATTCGCCAAAAACCCGATTTTTCACTTTTTGATTTCAATAAGATTTTTAGTAGTAGTTGATTCTATAGGCATAATTCGTCAATTTCAATTAAAGAATCAATAATAAAATTTTTCAAATTCCTAAAGTCACGTTAAAGTCTTTATCGGCGTAATGATCCAATTCTAAAATTTGGTACAATTGGCGTATTTGGCGAAATTGTTGTCGTTTTGTTCAAGTTCGGCGTTCTGACCCATTAAAATACACAATCGTTCAGCAGAATGTCCTAGATCATATTTTAACTGTAACGCTTACCATATGAGATATTCGCCAAAAACCATATTTTTCACTTTTTAATTTCAATAAGATTTTTACTAGTAGTCGATTCTATGGGCATAATTTGTCAATTTCAATTAAAAAATCAATAATAAACTTTTTCAAATTGATACGTGTAAAACTCGGTTGATGAATTTATGGTCTTTAATTTGCGACTCCTCGTGTATGTTGTTGGAAAACGGCAACATTGTCACTAAATATCGTTTCAATTTAAAATATTTCAAACACGTGATACTTTAAAATTTTGGATTGGTGAAAATAATCAGGCTATGGGTTTTTTTGTTTTCTGGTACTTCGAGATAAGAAGTAAAACGCCATTTTGGGTAAAATGCGTAGTGTGAAGCACATGTAAAATTTGGAAAAGGTGTTCCTAAAAATTGGATTGAATTGTTCAAGAAAATTTTTAATTCAGCCTGTTGCTGGTTTTATTCTTTTCCATATAAATAAGTCCTGTTGGGGACTTCGAATTTAGTTCGGCTTTAATTTTTTTTGGTTGCTTCTGCTACACATTGGCTTCGATCAAGAGGTTCTTTTTGGTTCTTTACACATTCACTCAAGATTAACATATTTCGTGCTTCCATAAGGAATAATTAAACCGTTCCTGACAACACATTTGGATATCACTCGTCCGAGGGATGAAATATTAGTTAGCGGTCTTCAAGCCTGAATGGAAAACATCTACGATTACTCCTTCTCCTAATATCTTCCGACTTAACAGAAGAAATATACATTACACCTACGTTTAGTTTCCGATAAGTATTATTGTTACACGCAGACACAATTTTACCTATGGTGAGTGACTTTTATTGTTTTCTGGATAACGATGCTTCCGTTATCTGTACTTTACTGAAGGTTTATAACCATTATATTACTGTGCTACTACTTGTATTAGTGTGTTTCTGCAATTTTCTTAATCTTGAAATTAATGCTTATGCTTTATTGCTAAACAATTTGTTTTTCTGAATAATCGAGAGTAATACTATACAATTGTACCTGTAAAAAGATAAATTGGGTTATTCAAAAGTTTCGCTTATACTTACATTTAACTTTGCAATAGAATTTATATATTATCTATTTACTTTTCTTGTATGCTGGCTTTGTTCTGCTAAACCACCATAATTGTAAAACGGTTAGAATTACTGTCTACTGTACATACAACCAGCTGTTTGTTTCACTGAATGCTGCTCGTTGAGTTAAATATACAATGTATGTCATAAGATTAGGCTAACTGTTGGGGTTTCAATTACTGCGTAATTAAACGGGAATATTTATTTACTAGCTTTGGGGTTGTATAACATTTATAATTTTTCTTTCGGATTACAATTTTAATATTTGTTTATTCTAAAACTGTCTGAAGTAGGAGTTACTAATCGAATTTTTTTGTAGTTTATGCTTACTTGCCAACTTGGTAATCAACTTGGCCTTTCAAAATTTATCTAAATGCTTTATGCTTATTGATTTTTCTGTAATGCTCATGTTAACTAAATTTAATAATATTTTGTGCTTACATAAGTAAACAACAGGGTAGACATCTAGTGCTAAAAATTTTGTTTGATATTTGGGGTTTATTTGCGTCCGGTTGATTGAAAACTGATAAGTTAATCCAACGGAGAGCTCTTCGTGAATTTCGGGAAACAAACAAAGAAGTCAATTTCGGATAATTATAAATATATGTTTTGGGTATTATTTTCTTTAGGGTCAACACTAGATGCCGAACCGCATTGTGGCTGAGCAGGTAAAGTTCAAGTAAATTTCATAGTTTGTTTTCAGTGCTGTCGGAAAGGTAAGTTGATTGCTGGTGGGTTATTTCATGGAGACATGGTCTCTGATTATATTTGTGTGTTAGATATTTATGAACATTTGATTGTTATTGTAACATTTATGCTATTTAACGTTAGGGTATATTAAATAAGTGGTGTTAAACGATTGTATGTTCTTTCATTAATCCTGTGATCTACGATCCATTCCTAACCAGTTCCTCCTCAGTGTGGACTTAGTTCACCATTTCTTTTAGCTGTCTCTTTTGTCCTAGGTGGCCGTAGCCCTTTTCTTGATAGAGGGCGATAAAGAAGTCAATCAAGTGGTGCCCTTTTTAAACTTTATGTATTTCCTTTCTCCTGCCAAAACGCCCATGCATCCAAGTGCTGAACCGACCGACTGAGCTTCCGGCTAATTCCTCTTTTCCTTGTTACTGCACCTTGGTCACCAATTTCTACCAATATCCTTTTGTGCACGTAACAAAATTCCTAAAATCACGTTAAAGTCTTTATCGGCGTAATGATCCAATTGTAAAATTTGATACAATTCGCGTATTTGGCGAAATAGTTGGCGCTTTGTTCAAGTTCGGCGTTCTGACCCATTAAAATACACAATCGTTCAGTAGAATGTCCTAGACCATATTTTAACTGTAACGCTTACCATATGAGATGTTCGCCAAAAACCATATTTTTCACTTTTTAATTTCAATAAGATTTTTACTAGTAGTCGATTCTATGGGCATAATTTGTCAATTTCAATTAAAAAATCAATAATAAACTTTTTCAAATTCCTAAAATCACGTTAAAGTCTTTATCGGCGTAATGATCCAATTGTAAAATTTGATGCAATTGACGTATTTGGCGAAATAGTTGGCGTTTTGTTCGAGTTCGGCGTTCTGACCCATTAAAATACACAATCATTCAGCAGAATGTCCTAGACCATATTTTAACTGTAACGCTTACCATATGAGATATTCGCCAAAAACCCGATTTTTCACTTTTTGATTTCAATAAGAGTTTTACTAGTAGTCGATTCTATAGGTATAATTTGTCAATTTCAATTAAAGAATCAATAATAAACTTTTTCAAATTCCTAAAGTCACGTTAAAGTCTTTATCGACGTAATGATCCAATTCTAAAATTTGTTACAATTGGCGTATTTGGCGAAATAGTTGGCGTTTTGTTCGAGTTCGGCGTTCTGACCCATTAAAATACACAATCATTCAGCAGAATGTCCTAGACCATATTTTAACTGTAACGCTTACCATATGAGATATTCGCCAAAAACCATATTTTTCACTTTTTAATTTCAATAAGATTTTTACTAGTAGTCGATTCTATAGGCATAATTTGTCAATTTCAATTAAAGAATCAATAATAAACTTTTTCAAATTCCTAAAGTCATATTAAAGACTTTATCGGCGTAATGATCCAACTGTAAAATTTGATACAATTGGCGTATTTGGCGAAATAGTTGGCGTTTTGTTCGAGTTCGGCGTTCTGACCCATTAAAATACACAATCGTCCAGCAGAATGTCTTAGACCCTATTTTAACTATAACGCTTACCATATGAGATATTCGCCAAAAACCCGATTTTTCACTTTTTGATTTCAATAAGAGTTTTAGTAGTAGTCGATTCTATAGGCATAATTTGTCAATTTCAATTAAAGAATCAATAATAAACTTTTTCAAATTCCTTAAGTCATGTTAAAGTCTTTATCGGCGCAATGATCCAATTGTAAAATTTGATACAATTGGCGTATTTGACGAAATAGTTGGCGTTTTGTTTGAGTTCGGCGTTCTGACCCATTAAAATACACAATCGTTCAGCAGAATGTCCTAGACCCTATTTTAACTATAACGCTACCATATGAGATACTCGCCAAAAACCCGATTTTTCACTTTTTGATTTCAATCAGATTTTTAGTAGTAGTCGATTCTATAAGCATAATTTGTCAATTTCAATTAAAAAATCAATAACAATACTTTTCAAACTCCTAAAGTCACGTTAAAGTCTTTATCGGCGTAATGATCCAAATCTAAAATTTGTTACAATTGGCGTATTTGGCGAAATAGTTGGCGTTTTGTTCGAGTTCGGCGTTCTGACCCATTAAAATACACAATCGTTCAGGAGAATGTCCTAGACCCTATTTTAACTATAACGCCTACCATATGAGATATTCGCCAAAAACCCGATTTTTCACTTTTTGATTTCAATAAGATTTTTAGTAGTAGTCGATTCTATAAGCATAATTTGTCAATTTCAATTCAATAATCAATAATAAAATTTTTCAAATTCCTAAAGTCACGTTAAAGTCTTTATCGACGTAATGATCCAATTGTAAAAATTGTTACAATTGGCGTATTTGGCGAAATAGTTGGCGTTTTGTTTGAGTTCGGCGTTCTGACCCATTAAAATACACAATCGTTCAGCAGAATGTCCTAGACCCTATTTTAACTATAACACTTACCATATGAGATATTCGCAAAAACCCGATTTTTCACTTTTGATTTCAATAAGAGTTTTAGAGTAGTCGATTCTATAGGCATAATTTGTCAATTTCAATTAAAGAATCAATAATAAACTTTTTCAAATTCCTAAAGTCACGTTAAAGTGTTTATCGGCGTAATGATCTAATTGTAAAATTTGTTACAATTGCCGTATTTGGCGAAATAGTTGGCGTTTTGTTCGAGTTCGGCGTTCAGACCCATTAAAATACACAATCGTCCAGCAGAATGTCTTAGACCCTATTTTAACTATAACGCTTACCATATGAGATATTCGCCAAAAACCCGATTTTTCACTTTTTGATTTCAATAAGAGTTTTAGTAGTAGTCGATTCTATAGGCATAATTCGTCAATTTCAATTAAAGAATCAATAATAAAATTTTTCAAATTCCTAAAGTCACGTTAAAGTCTTTATCGGCGTAATGATCCAATTCTAAAATTTGGTACAATTGGCGTATTTGGCGAAATAGTTGGCGTTTTGTTCGAGTTCGGCGTTCTGACCCATTAAAATACACAATCGTTCAGCAGAATGTCCTAGACCCTATTTTAACTATAACGCTTACCATATGAGATATTCGCCAAAAACCCGATTTTTCACTTTTTGATTTCAATAAGAGTTTTAGTAGTAGTCGATTCTATAGGCATAATTTGTCAATTTCAATTAAAGAATCAATAATAAACTTTTTCAAATTCCTAAAGTCACGTTAAAGTCTTTATCGACGTAATGATCCAATTGTAAAATTTGTTACAATTGGCGTATTTGGCGACATAGTTGGCGTTTTGTTCGAGTTCGGCGTTCTGACCCATTAAAATACACAATCGTTCAGCAGAATGTCCTAGACCCTATTTTCACTGTAACGCTTACCATATGAGATATTCGCCAAAAACCCGATTTTTCACTTTTTGATTTCAATAAGAGTTTTAGCAGTAGTCGATTCTATAGGCATAATTTGTCAATTTCAATTAAAGAATCAATAATAAACTTTTTCAAATTCCTAAAGTCACGTTAAAGTCTTTATCGGCGTAATGATCCAATTGTAAAATTTGTTACAATTGGCGTATTTGGCGAAATAGTTGGCGTTTTGTTCGAGTTCGGCGTTCTGACCCATTAAAATACACAATCGTCCACCAGAATGTCTTAGACCCTATTTTAACTATAACGCTTACCATATGAGATATTCGCCAAAAACCCGATTTTTTACTTTTTGATTTCAATAAGAGTTTTAGTAGTAGTCGATTCTATAGGCATAATTTGTCAATTTCAATTAAAGAATCAATAATAAACCTTTTCAAATTCCTAAAGTCACGTTAAAGTCTTTATCGACGTAATGATCCAATTCTAAAATTTGTTACAATTGGCGTATTTGGCGAAATAGTTGGCGTTTTGTTTGAGTTCGCGTTCTGACCCATTAAAATACACAATCGTTCAGCAGAATGTCCTAGACCTATTATAGCTATAACGCTTACCATATGAGATATTCGCCAAAAACCCGATTTTTCACTTTTTGATTTCAATAAGATTTTTAGTAGTAGTCGATTCTATAGGCATAATTTGTCAATTTCAGTTAAAAAATCAATAATAAACTTTTTCAAATTCCTAAAGTCACGTTAAAGTCTTTATCGGCGTAATGATCCAATTCTAAAATTTGTTACAATTGGCGTATTTGGCGAAATAGTTGGCGTTTTGTTCGAGTTCGGCGTTCTGACCCATTAAAATACACAATCGTCCAGCAGAATGTCCTAGACCCTATTTTAACTATAACGCTTACCATGTGAGATATTCGCCAAAAACCCGATTTTCACTTTTTAATTTCAATAATATTTTTACTAGTAGTCGATTCTATAGGCATAATTTGTCAATTTCAATTAAAGAATCAATAATAAACTTTTTCAAATTCCTAAAGTCACGTTAAAGTCTTTATCGGCGTAATGATCCAATTGTAAAATTTGTTACAATTGGCGTATTTGGCGAAATAGTTGGCGTTTTGTTCGAGTTCAGCGTTCTGACCCATTAAAATACACAATCGTCCAGCAGAATGTCCTAGACCATATTTTAACTGTAACGCTTACCATATGAGATATTCGCCAACAACCCGATTTTTCACATTTTGATTTCAATAAGATTTTTAGTAGTAGTCGATTCTATAAGCATAATTTGTCAATTTCAATTAAAGAATCAACAATAAAATTTTTCAAATTCCTAAAGTCACGTTAAAGTCTTTATCGGCGTAATGATTCAATTCTAAAATTTGTTACAATTGGCGTATTTGGCGTTTTGTTCGAGTTCGGCGTTCTGACCCATTAAAATACACAATCGTTCAGCAGAATGTCCTAGACCCTATTTTAACTGTAACGTTTACCATATGAAATATTCGCCAAAAACCATTTTTCACTTTTGAATTTCAATAATATTTTAGTAGTAGTCGATTCTATAGGCATAATTTGTCAATTTCAATTAAGGAACCAATAATAAACTATTTCAAATTCCTAAAGTCACGTTAATCGACGTAATGATCTAATTGTAAAATTTGTTACAATTGGCGTATTTGGCGAAATAGTTGGCGTTTTGTTTGAGTTCGGCGTTCTGACCCATTAAAATACACAATCGTTCAGCAGAATGTCCTAGACCCTATATTAACTGTATCGCTTACCATATGAGATATTCGCCAAAAACCATATTTTTCACTTTTTAATTTCAATAAGATTTTTACTAGTAGTCGATTCTATAGGCATAATTTGTCAATTTCAATTAAAGAATCAATAATAAACTTTTTCAAATTCCTAAAGTCACGTTAAAGTCTTTATCGGCGTAATGATCCAATTCTAAGATTTGTTACAATTGGCGTATTTGGCGAAATAGTTGGCGTTTTGATCGAGTTCGGCGTTCTGACCCATTAAAATACACAATCGTCCAGCAGAATGTCCTAGACCCTATTTTAACTATAACGCTTACCATATGAGATATTCGCCAAAAACCCGATTTTTCACTTTTTGATTTCAATAAGATTTTTAGTAGTAATCGATTCTATAGGCATACTTTGTCAATTTCAATTAAAAAATCAATAATAAACTTTTTCAAATTCCTAAAATCACGTTAAAGTCTTACTCGGCGTAATGATCCAATTCTAAGATTTGTTACAATTGGCGTATTTGGCGAAATAGTTGGCGTTTTGATCGAGTTCGGCGTTCTGACCCATTAAAATACACAATCGTTCAACAGAATATCCTAGACCCTATATTAACTGTAACGCTTACCATATGAGATATTCGCCAAAAACCCGATTTTTCACTTTTTGATTTCAATAAGATTTTTAATTATCAATTTCAATTAAAGAATCAATAATAAACTTTTTCCTAAAATCACGTTGAAGGTAATTCTATTCTAAATTTACATTCGAAATTGTCCTTCAGTAACTTTAAGTTTAAAAATTATGCAGAACATTACGTATCTTTTCTGACATTATAATCATTATTTCTAATTGCTACTTTAATTGAATGAATCTATTAAATATCACACTATTATCAAATTACGTACAAATAATTAAATTACTTTGAAATTACGTATCATTTCTCTTTTATAACATAAACTGAATAAAAAATTAAGACTAATTAAAAAAAATGATTATGAAGAGCCACACATTTACGTAACAACTATTGCAATTGATTTATCTAAAAATAGGAATACTACGATGAAATCGCTTACAAAAAAGTAAACGTACATTCATCATGATTAAGTAATTTTCACAAGTATTTAAATCAGGTTAGTAATAAATTTATCAAAAAAATCTAGATCTTTCAGATGCCAGTTTTAAACAAATATTGTGACCTTTCACCAATGATGTTTAACTGTTTTAAAACAAATCTTAACAAACGTGTGTAACTGTGCAAAAAGGAAGTAGTATAATCTTTATTGCATTAAGCAAAATTTAAAGATAGCCTTAAATAAATTGACACGAATTAGGCGTTCCTGCTGTTAAGTAACGCATGGGAATAATTATGAAGAAAAGGGGTATTGTATTTTTTTCTAATTGCATAAGTGAAACCAAGAAATTAATTTTTACTTCTTTGTTTTAATATACATAATTAACATAAAAAGTTTACACATTTCAATTTAAATTTAGTATCTGCACTATAATGTTGTTAAATATTTAAGACAAACGTGTTAAAAGGTAATAAAACCGAAGAAAGTACTTTTACAAATCTTCCAAAATACCTTAAAGGATTAAAACTCTTATTTTAAAGTACGAGATTTCAATATATTTCAGTGAAAGTATGAAAGGTGACAGGTCAAATAGACGGTCACACGGAAACAAATATATAATAGTAAAAGTAATTATTTATATAAATCCGTGAGTGCACATCTCTTATAAAACTGCAACTTTGTCGATTGCCTTTCTTTAATTTTTCTGTAGAAATCTGTAGCTCAAATAACAAATCTGAAATACCGTTAAATAACAATTTCATTAGTCAAGTATGTCGCCGATGGTCTCAACAAGCCAAGTACAATCACATCTGCTTAATATTACAATACAGATTTATGTTTATTATAGTAGTTCTTTCTTGATCAAAATTACTATTAAGATTGCTTTTCTACTACTCAATTAGTAATACCAACAACACTCTTTAACTTGATCTCCCCAATAATTAGTATTTAAGATTGTAATCACGTACTTTTTTATTTGATACTCATCAGCATTACATAACCAGCATCTTCGCTACTAAACTTAGAACATTTATTATTATTTTATCAATTTGATTGTTAAGTGTGTTGTTTAAAGGAAGTTTTTAGTATATACACTACCTTAATCTATTGTAACGAGATTGAAAGTGAAATACATTAAAGTGAAAACACTCATTAAACAAATATGTTTTAATGACTTACACAAATGGTAGCTAAAAATTTCATAAAATAATAGAAATTGCTGTTTAATATCAACATAAATGATGAAGGTAATAAAATTATCACTGGAAAGAATATAAAATTGCGAGAAATTAAAATTTTAGTAATGTAAAAAATTATATTCGTTCACTTGCTTATTATTTACTGATGATCTTAACAAATAATCATCTTTTATAATTACAATTGTTGCTATTCTTCAATTAACATTTATCGTTTTTAATATTTTTTTACAAATCAGTGTTTGACATTTTAAATTTGACATTTGAGTTTTGTATTAAAAATTACAACATAATATATAACCAATAATTTACAAGTAATTGTTAAAGAGCTTAACAATTGCGACCTGTGAATAATTAAGAAACTATATTCTGTTCCAGGATGCCGTCAATTATAAATATAATTTTTAGTTTACGGCAAGATCTCTCTATTTGTAATAAAGACACCTCGGTTTCTGCCAAACGTAATAACTACCCATTATAATCGTGTTATGCGTTTCTGAGCTGCAGCCTTGTTTTAAAATTTGAAATTCAAAAATAGAGTAAAGAGCGAAGGGAGCTGAACTACCACATATACAAAGACAGATATAAATCAAATCAAAAATTAAGTATCCAATGCTAAAAAATTCGTTCATTTAATAAACAAATCATAGTTTAAGCTACCCAAATTATTGTTTTATTCCATAAAACACAAATTAATGTAAACTGTAGATTTCACCCATGCATATTAATTAGGATACTGGCACATCAAATACAGATTACAGGAATTTTAATTCTGCAGAAAGCAGTAACTCATCAAAGTAATTGTTAATTGTAAACGTTAATATTTACTCAATGCAATAATTGTAAGTAAAAGTAAAGAAATGTAGAGCGTTGAGTTCAAGTGTGTAGGTACTAGATTAACCAAATGGTCAGTAATGTTACTATAAATAAACCTATCTCATGTGAACCTGTCTGCATTTAAGGTTAACTAATAAAGAAAATTCATGCTCGTGGCGCAGTGTTCAGTGCCGGATTTACCACTAGGCCGCAAGCAAAAGGGGCCGCAGCGTTTTGTAAAAAAAAACATTTTTTTAGTAAAAAAATTGAATTTTTATTTTCTAAAATTAATAATTACCGCAACTGTAAATCAAATCCATTACTTTTGTATATAAACAATACAATCTAATTAAAATAACCAACGTACATATCAAAAATAAATATTAACGCTTGCCAGGATATAGCAGGCTACACTACAGAGTGCAGGTGGATTATGAAAAGTTCTAGGAATGTGATGTAACGATGTAACACGCACTGGCATACAGCACGCTGCACAGACCCCGTGTGTTGAGTCACTTCCTTCCCCATCAAGGCGCCGGGATGACGGATGCGGCCCCCCTCCCCGCTCCCCTCCATGGCTCCATGCCTCCATCGTCTCCACTCTTATATCTTGTTTACATTATTTTGAGAGTGTCAGTGTCAGTATAGTATAGTTTTGCATGTGACAAGTGCACTACTTCTTGCTAGTAATTTTTTCTCGTGTTTTATACGATTTCTGAATGATAACAGTTTTGTTTACAGATTGTGATTAATCTTGTGGACTCAATGAACTCATATTTTACAGGTAACACTTAACACTTTTTGCTCCGGCAATGAACGATAAAAATAAAAATATTCATACGGCTAGTGGAGCATATAAACGCAAATTAAAAAAACTTAAAGAAGAAAATAGTTTAAAATTGTTAAAAATTAATTCTAAAATTGAAAGTTTTTTTAAAAATAGCAGTCAGAATAGTTCAAATGAAAACTATGTTGTTACTGATGTTCAAATTCCCAGTACTTCTGCTGCTGTAGAAGAAACCACAGACGTTTCGAATGATCTAACTAACTACTTCTAGAAATGTTTCCAGTCCTCAATCAGCCATGCCTCAATCCACCTTAAATGTTCTAGATCTTAGTTCATGGGGCAATTTATCTGTTGATTCGACAGATTTTGTTATAAGAAATCTTCCCAAACACTTACTAGCGATTAAAGATTGTGATTTTTCAAAATCCAAACGTCACTATCCTGATAAAGTAAGAACAGTAAAAGATCATATGTTTTTTAGTCGTTTACCAAACGGCGAGATGAAGAAAAGAGAGTGGCTTATGTATTCAAATACTACCGGCTGCCTGTATTGTGTTCCATGCAAATTATTCCACTCTCATAACGATAGTTCTTCTTTTTGCACGGGATTCAATGACTGTAAAAATTCTAACCGACTTAAAGAACACGAACAGGGTGCGGAACATAGGTTAAATACAAAAACCTTCGTCTTACGAGGCAATGTTTTAGGAAAAATTGATTCTGCATTACACGAAACTACCTTAAGGGAGTTGAATATTGGCATCGAGTGCTAAAACGTGTAGTAGATGTTGTCGAGTTTCTCGGCACCCGTGGCCTGGCTTTTCGAGGAAGCCAAGAAATATTCGGTTTCCCAGGAAACGGTAATTTCATGGGGCCATTAGAGCTAGTTGCAGAATACGATGATTTTTCAAAAGCCCATATTGAAAGTAAAGGAAATCCAGGATCCGGGAATGTAAGCTATCTGTCTAAAAGTATTTGTAACGAGTTTATAGAGTTAATGTACAAAAAAGTAGTTTCTGTTATTGTGGATGAATTAAAGAAAAGTAAGTACTATTCTCTCAGTGTTAATTCTACACCAGACATCACTCATTCAGACCAGTTGACAGTGATCCTACGGTATGTTTTAAGTGATGGTATGCCTGTAGAAAGATTTATAGCTTTCATTAAACTTCACGATCGCACTGCAGCACACATGGCGAAAATTATTTTAAATACCCTGTCAGAGTTAGATATTCCAATGTGCGATATGAGAGGCCAGTCATATGATAATGCCTCGAATATGTCAGGCAAATATATAGGTTTACAAGCGCTAATAAAAGAACATAACAATTTAGCTGAGTACGTTCCATTCTCCGCTCATTCATTGAATCTAGTAGGCACACATACGACTGATTGTTGTCTTGCAGTAACAAAACTATTCATGTTTATTCAAGAATTTTACGTTTTCATGAGTGCATCTACTTCAAGATGGGCCGTGTTGGAAAAGATTGTCAAAAATAGCAATAGCGAAAAGAAACTCCTTCCAAAAAGAGTGAACGTTACAAGATGGGCTGCCAAATGGAATGCTGTAAAATCTCTTTTACTCAACTATTGGAGCTACTACGATGCAGTAAAAAAATATCAGACGATACAGGGGAAACAAATGTGAGCCGAGCTGAAGCTAATGGAATCAGTAAACAATTTTTTAAGTTAGAGAATGCTATGTTAATAAACACGTGGTACGATATTTTACAACGCTTTGACAAGAGTAGCAAAACATTGCAAAACACTGCTACAGACTTGAATGTGAAAAGGAAAGCTTTCCCTGGCGAAGATAAAGAAGATGAACCCCACTTTAATGGCAAAGAAGACTTAAAGATTAATACATTCAATGTTGTTATTGACAGGCTTTATTCACAATTGCATAAAAGGTCCGAAGTTTATTTCAGTCGTAATGAACAATTTGGATTTTTAAACAACTTATCGTCAATTTCCAATGAAGAAATCAGGGGAAAAGCTTCTATTTTCGCTAAAAAGTATCGAACCGACATAGATGGTGACTTTGGAGAAGAATGTGTACAGTTCAAAGGCTTTGTTGAAGGTATATTTGATGAAGAAAGAGAACCTCATGATAACAAGATTACTAAGCCTCCGAGGAATACACTTTTGGAGTATCTGAAACCCATTCGTGAAAAACAGTTAACATTATTTCCGAATATGGACACGCCTTTGCGAATTCTACTATGCATGATGACATCTAATGCATCTGGAGAAAGATCATTCAGCGTGTTGAAAAGAATCAAAAACTACTTGAGGAACTCGACTTCTGACGAAGATTCTAAATTGTCTAGTTTTGTTGCAAATGCTGAGCTTTTTCAAGTCTTAGACTTTAACGATTTGATTAAAGATTTTGCAGCCAAAAAAGCTAGAAAAGTGAGTGTTTAGTGTTTAAAGTTTAGATATGAGATTTATTATGGGTATGGAGTGGAGTGAGTGTCAATGTTAATCACTAATCCAACTTTATCCAAATTAAGAACATGACATTGACATTTTTCAGTATAAGAAATAATGTGAGAATTGAACGATCTAGAAGTTTATTTGTTGTATTCTTAATATTTTTATTTTTAAGTACCGTAGCCTATTACAGTTCATATTATTTTGTTTGTTGTACTTTTACTTATGTCTTTTCAACTCGGCTTTTTTGAGTCTTTTGTTGCCGTCTGTACTTTTCCCCCCGAATGAAACAAATGTTATTTAATTTTAATAATTTAACTGCAATACTAATTTATAACATAATAATTTTAGCAATATTAATAATTTTAACAAATAACTGCTGTTTGCTAGCTTTTTGAATTATATATTTTCTATAAATATAGAAATTGTTGTTAAGAGCTGTTTTGGGGTTTTAGCCAAATTTGTAAACCAAGATTATTTAATTAGTGAATACAACATTTCAACCTAGTTATGTATTTAAATAAAACATTAGTTGCATTTCTATTCGCTTATGTTATGCTTTGTATTGTATGTTGTACCAATTTTAAAAATTAAAATTAAAATAAACGTTATGTATTAAACCTATTAATATGAAATGTGCTTTATTCTTAACCCAACTACTCACTTATTTTAACGTGAGATTGAAATAAGGTACATTTCAATTTTCCACCTAAGGGACGACCGGGACGGGGGCCGCTCGGGTTAATTTGGCCTAGGGCCCCAAGTACCCTAAATCCGGCACTGGCAGTGTTTACCCTAAGTTTGTCTAAAAGATAAATAAAAATAACATAGAATTTACATTAGGTTCTTTCCAATTAACCAAATTTAAATAATGTAGATAACCGTACAACTAATACCATCAAAGAGTTCAACTGAAGTCACTATATTCAAAATAATAGCTACACAATTTCCACTTGTGCAAACAAACAGTAGATTGAAATTATATAATTAATTACCATAAATTCATTGCTTTGATTACCAGGTGAAATGAATGTAATTGTAGACTAACCTGTTTCCGAGGTATAACAGTCAAAGGTTGTGTACAGATAATGAAGTTAATAGTTACAGCAAGCTATCTTTAGCAAAGGCAAAAGTAATCGAGTAATTTTAGTAAGAATCGTAGAAGTAATGTTTCAAAGTAATGAAAATGCCATCTTGTTATGACCACTAGTAGACACTGGAATGGTACAGAAAAGCCCAAAAAAAGGAAAAGTAAAGTCCTAAATCAATTTCAGATACAAGATTGATGTGTATTTAAAGAAAGTGGGATCAGTTTAATTTACTATATTGCATACACATGTTGATATGAAAAGCTTTCTTTCCGAGGCTAACTGATTAAAAAAAGTTAGTCATGCAACCCGTTCATTAGAAAATTTTCGACTACCCCGTTATCGTAGCATAATGAAATTTGGTTTCAGGCTAAAATTGACCATTCCGAGTAAAATATTTTCAAAATGGCGAAACTTTCGGTTTTACCGAAAGTATATATATATATATATATATATATATATATATATATATATATATATATTCGTTATTCGGATTGAACTGCCGTCTACTGCGTGCGTTACCTACCTTTCTCTTTTTTGCTGTCACTGTTCCGTCATTGTTTTTTTAGAATTTCCCGCTGCTTATTCCGAAGGTATAGTTAATACTAACCTACATGTGCTGGTAGCTCGTCCTGTATATTAAGATTGTTCGTGTGTTTATCTATTTGTATTGCTCCCCATATTATCCTTTTTGTTAAGTGTTCTACGCCTACTATTCTTTGTGTTCATTTTGAAATCTATTTTATGTTTGGTGTTTTGTACATGTTGTGATAACGATGAGGTTGTATTATTTTTCTAATCGATGTTCCTCTAATCTTGCACTGATCCGTCTGTTTGGCCTATGTATACACGATTACAATATCCCACATGGAATTTTGGTTTTCCAAATTAATTTTAGTTGTTGGATTAGGAACATACCAATGTTCTTGTTTGTTCTAAACGCTGTTTGTATTTTATGTTTTCTTAGTATTCTGCTGATCTTGTCCGTTGTTATTTTTTCATATGGTAGTAATATTTTGCTCGTCTGTTCTTCTTCCTTGCTGGTTTCATTGATTTCTGTATATTCTTGTTCTTGTATCTATTTTGTAACAATGCTGTTTTTATTATGTCGCTTTCTTTCTTCTGGTTTTGCTGGTTTATTAAGCGCTTGGACCTTGTAACTAAAGTTTTTACTACAAATTGCAGTTGTGCCGGATGATGGTGCGATTCGGCATTTAGGTATCTATTGATGTGAGTTACTTTCCTGTATACCGGGTCTTAAGCTGTCTGTTTTTTGCATACAAGAACATCTAGGAATGATATTTTTCCGTGTTCTTCTACTTCCATCGTGAATTCAATTTTATTGTGCATTTCGTTCAAATGTTTTAGATTGTTCAATTTCTCTTGACCATGTGTCCAAATTACGAATGTGTCTTCCACATATCTTAACCACAACTTGGGTGTATGTGGTTGGTTGTATCCATGAATCTAGAAAAACGTGCATTGGGTACAGCCAACAACAAACCCAGGTTGTGGTTAAGATATATGGATGACACATTTGTAATCGTGTGTACATAGGCCAAACAGACGAATCATTACAAGATTAGATGAACATCGACTAGCACTGAAGAAAAATAATACAACCTCATCGTTACAAAACACCAAGCTTTAAATAGATTTCAAAGGAACACCAGGAATAGTAGGCGTAGAACACTTAACAAAAAGGATAATACGGGAAGCAATAGAAAAACACACAAACAAACTTAATACAAGGGACGACGCACGCTCAAAGGCTACCAAGCACAAGGATATTAGCATTAACTAAACCGAATAAACAACAGGTAGCGGTAAATTCTAAAAAAACAATGACGGAACAGTCACAGCAAAAAATAGAAAGAAAGACAACGAACGAAGAGAAAGCGACAGTAGAGAAAGCGGCTCCTATATGTAACCAGGATGCAACAGCAGATGGCAGTTCAATCCGAATAACGAGGAGTATAGCCAAGTTATTTGTAACCTGAAGAACAAATTTTATTGAAACGTCGTCAAGATAAATCAGGTTCTTCTACGAACCTCAGCAACACACGAGATGGATGACCCAGAAAACATGAAAGCGGAAACATATTGAATACTCGTGGAAATCTAAAATAAGGCATATATATATATATATATATATATATATATATATATATATATATATATACACATATATATATATATATACAGGGTGGTTATTCTAAGTGGAATAACTCAAAGAGGTGAAGTCCGGGAGAAAAATCATGATAGGCATTCTTTATAATTGTTTCCAGTCCTTAATCTGGTGGTTACAGTTTCTCCATATATCCACCCCCAGGGATGAAGCCACCCCTAACTTTTTACGATTTAACGACTTATCTGCAAAAAAATCTTTTCTTATGGAGTACACTCATAATATTTCTGATTTCTGCAGTAATTCTGTCCCTCAGGTCCTGAAAGTCGGTCGGTAATGTAGCATAAACCTTACTGTTCAAGTATCCCCATAAAAAAAGTCAAGGGGATTAAGATCCGGGGCTCGTGGTAGCCATTCAGATACACCACTTTGACCAATCCATCTATTTGGAAAAAATTTATTTAAATAGTTCCGTACTGGCAATGCTTAGTGCGGTGGAGCGCCATTTTGCTGAAACCAAAGTCTCTCATCCAAGTCATTTGGATTGTTATTTGAAAATAGACCCCTTAAATTTGGGAGCAGTTTATCCGTGAGCATAGAAAGATATAACTGCCCACCAAGATTACCATTCAGAAAAAATGGCCATACCAATATCTCCCAGCCCATACGTTTAATTTTTGTGGATGTTGTGTGTGAGTTTCCCGCATCCAATGGGGGCTGTGGTCAGACCAATAACGACAATTGTGATAATTGACTTCACCATGCATTCATCCGAAAAGGGAATCCATTCCAACTGTAGGTGACCATGGTCAATGAAGTCCATCATTCGTTCACAAAACTCAATTCGTCGGTCTGGATCTTCATCAGTCAATTCTTGTAGCATTTGCGTCTTGTAAGGGTGCATCTTTGCAGTTTTAAAACCTTCAAAACAGTACTAGGACTGACCTCATTATCGCGCGCTAATTACCGTGCAGAAATGATGGGGTTTTCTTGAATAGCTAACAATAGCTAACAAGATGTGAAAACTACACTAGAGGAATTATTTACTTAAATAAACGAGCAAAGAAAAATACAAGGAACAGACAATATTGTAATTTACTAATGTGGACGCTAACAAATCAAGCAGGTAACTAAAATCGAGACTAAAACACAGAAGATTAAGAGCGTTTTTCATCAACTATAAGACCTGGCTTGCTGAGATAATAAATGTACGTTATCAATACGGTACATTTTTATCTACCGGCCATTCAAGCATTTTCGAAATTAAAAAGCATTTAATGAGTGTAAGAAACACAGAAGATAAAAATTGTTTCCTTCAACGATAAGATCAAGCTTGTTGCGATAATAAATTCATGTTATCACTACGGTACATTTTTACCTACCGACATTCCAATCATTTTCGAAATTAAATACCATTGAGCCAGAGAAAATTGTTCATTTTTAGGTTTTTTCACTTTATTTTTCAAATGCCCGAGAAAATAAATACAGCGTTGTATTCCTCTTGTAAAGAACCAGCGTCCTTTACGTATGCGTTTTAGAATAAATTATTTGCGGACCATCCTATATCTAAAATTTCAAAAGTTTACGCGATATTGCACAACGAATAATTTATTAATCACCGCTGACGTGTATTTCTAAAAAAACCAGTAAGTTTTTGCACGTCAGAACGATTACAACCAATCGCATAACGGCATCCCACGCACGGTAGCCGCGAAGCCGCCCACAGATGCACCTTTATAAACCCGCGACGCGCGTGAAAAGATGATGAATCGAGGTAGATTCAAGTCAAGCCGATATCCAGCAGCCGCCGCACCGTTTGCTTCGTGTAAGCACCGACCTGCTAATTACCGCCGTGGATTAATCGAGGTAGATTCAAGTCAAGCCGATATCCAGCAGCCGCTACACCGTTTGCTTCGTGTAAGCACCGACCACCTAATTACCTCCGTGGATGAATCGAGGTAGATTCAAGTCAAGCCGATATCCAGCAGCCGCTACCGTACCGTTTGCTTCGTGTAAGCCCCGACCTGTTATTCACCGTCGAAGAGTCCATCGCGATCGTGTGATAACGCGCACCACCTCGCACCGGGCAACCTAAAGTTTAATCCTGTACTGCCATTGATAGACACGTAAGTTGTAAAGTTATAAAATCTGACAATTTACAATCAAACACTACAGAACGTAAATAACGCCGGGCTGAGTCTCCAGGAGTTATACCAAGTACACTAACACCTAGAGTGCCACGCAGGGGTAACCCCCGACGTCACTCGCAAATACAAAGTACACTAACACCTAGAGTGCCACGCAGGGGTAACCCCCGACGTCACATCGCAAACACTTGAGGGTGAAGGGTTGTTACAGGGCTGTAAAGACCTGCGACCTTTCTCTTAGTCTATCCGGTTAAGACAGGCCGTCGCCTACGTCTTCTGAGTATTACTGAGATCCCGCTCGAAACTCATACATACAATACATACAGACAAACACAATAACCGTACACGGTGTCTTTAATCGCAGGAGAGTACACCCGAAATCGGTTGTATAAATTGGTAGTCAATATAACCATCGCAAACACCTAGTGTGAGATCGTTTGTAAATAAATTAGATAGTACGTAAATTATCCAATATTTACCTTAAACCTATTAAAGTCGTTTTAGAGTAGTTTTAATATCAAGTATTTTGTTCCCTTGATTGATTGTAGATAATTAGACTTAGTATAGAAATCCGTAATTAATTCCGTTAAATAAATAATCTAATTGCCTAATCAAACCGGTTAGAATTAAAGAAAGATAGTCCCGAGATCTCGCATTTGCATACGCGCATTTCGCGTGTATTATTTCCTGGGAGTACGACATACTCGCTTCAGCGCTCCAGAGTTACTGAAGAATAAATGATTATGCCATGCGTATAGGCCGAGAACGATATCGATTTTCTCCGTCCGAGGTCGTTACACTGGCGCCGTTGAACGAAACTACTTAAAGCAACGGTACCAGCTTCTGTAAATACAGGACCGTAACATAAATTTTACCTACTAGATAAGGAGTAGATTAAAATAATATCTCTGTTCACAGAAGCGACTACGCACACAGTAAATAGCGCCGACCAGGAGAACGAGTGTGAGGAGCCGCCAGGACCAAGAAGCACAAATACATTTTGAGTTGTTATTAATACCAGTTTTTTTTATATTGTTAAATTTATTTAATATACGTTTTAAAACGCTTTAAGATATTTATTTAAGGTGACAGTGTCAGCCCACTAGTTAAGACGAACCACACCCCGTTAATAATAAATTATAAACACGATTGAGCAAAGCCGAGGCAAAATAAAACCGCGTTGGGTTACCAAACCAGAAGGCGCGTAAATAATAATCATTTAATTAAAACCGTAATAGGGGGGCATTACACTCTTAATACAAGCTTTCACACGGTGTATCGCTTGACCTACCCTTACATTAAAAAAAAAAAGTTAGGGGTGGCTTCATCCCCGGGGGTGGATATATGGAAAAACTGTAACCCCCAGATTGAGGGCTGGAAACAATTATAAAGAATGCTTATCATGATTTTTCTCTCGGACTTCACCCCTTTTAGTTACAGAATTTATTCCACTTAGAGATCCACCCTGTATATAAGATATTAATATAAAGTTATTTGACGAATATTTAATAAATTTTCCTTCTCTTTGTCTTCCTCCACTATGGTACACATGTCAAAAAAAAAAACAAGTATCCACATATTCCATATATTTTGAGTATGGTTGTAGTCATCATCCATGGAAATTTAACAATACAAAGAAGTAAAAATATTAAAAATTGACAACTATGTCAAATAATGCACATTATTTTATAATTTATAGTATACATCATAGAATTTTTACTTCAAATTATTTACAACTACAATAACCATAAAATCATATATTATACAATTAATAAATACACGTGAAATTAATGTCACCTTTTATTGTCAATAAGCGACATGCAAACATTTTTCATATATCTCTACAATCAATTTTTTAGATTCATAGAACTTCCAAACTAATAATTAGGAATTTTTACAAAAATTAAAGGCATCCAACAAATGATTCACATGTCATTGGTGATTTTCCGTTAACTAGCTCAAAATAATTCATTCAAAAGACAAGCAAATCATTATAAATACACAAAGGTAACTGAAACCGAATATTTAGAAATTATCTGTTGGTCTTAGATTTGTTAAGCACGTGAATACGAAGATGACGTTTTAAATTGAACTCCAGTTTCGTAGAATAATTACAATGGTTACATGTGTAATTAGTATTTGAAGTGTGTAATAATTGATGCATTTTGAAATAATTTTTAAATTTAGTTGTTAAACCACAAAAGTCACATTTGTAATTAGTAGTTGAATGGTGCATTAACTGATGTTGTTTCAAATCACATTTAACTTTTGCAGAAAAGTCACATTCACCACACTTGTACTTAACATTTGAAGAATGAATTAATACATGTCTTTTAAAATATCGTGGCACTTTCGTTACATAGTCACAATAGCCACATTTATAAATAGTATTTGAAGTGTGCATTAATTCATGGGCTTTTAAGTATTTTCTTAATTTCGTGGAATAGTCACATTGGTTACATTTGTAATTGGCATTTGAAACGTGAAGTAATACATGATTTTTTAAATTACGCTTCAAATTTGTTGAATAGTCACATTGATCACATTTATAATTAATACTTGAAGTGTGAATTAACACATGTCTTTTTAAATTGTCCTTGAATTTTGTTGAATAGTCACATTGATCACATTTGTAATTAATATGTGAAATGTGAATTAATACATGACTTTTTAAATTACGCATCACTTTTGTTGAATAGTCACATTGATCACATCTGTAGTTACTATTTGAAGTGTGAATTAACACATGATTTATTAAATTGTCCTTTAATTTGGTTGAAAAATCACATTGGTCACATTTGTAATTGGTATTTGAAGTGTGTAGATTTTTCTGGAAATCCACTTTTACTTTTGTTGAACAATCACCATCGACATGTACATAACCAGAATTTAAGTTGTGTACAATTTTAGGATGTTTGGAGTATTTCATTACGTCTGCTGAATATTCTGATTGATTACAATTGTATTTAGTGCTTGAAGTATGTGTGGCCAAATGGTTTTTTAAAAATTGCTTCACTTTTGTGGATTTAAGTACAGGTTTAACATTAGAGTCTACTTCAGTTGTAACAGAACCATTTATACAATAGTTGTCTTCTTTGATGTCAATAGTATTTACAAATTCACATTTTACATTATTAGAACCGAAATTAACTTCTTGCTTTATAAGATCATTATTTATAATAACTTGTCGAGTAACCAAATCTATGTGATCTTCTTCGTCAGGTTCCAGTTTAATTAATTTTTTATCTATCTCCGCAGACATATTGAACTATTTATCGTGAATGATCCTAAATAACGTTTCAGGAAGGAATCACTGATTTATTAAGTACTATAGGAAATTTATGCTAAGGTATATAACACACTTTATCAAACCATTCATTCACTAAAGTCAATGTGTTTGCACTGATCAAATTGTAGAGAAAATTTCTGATTAATCTAGTACCTACTTAAAACTTTGCTAAACAAAAATAATAAAAATCTTAGACTATTTAAACCAACGCAGAAAACACAGTAAAGGATTTAGTTTATTTATTCCTATTGAATAAGAACTACTTCTGGTAACAATTGATCTACACACAAACCAATCTCTATTCGTCCAACCCAAACTCAATATTATTATTTTTTATTATTCCTACATCATTGTACGACATACAAAGTGGAAATTAAAAAAAATGAAATAATTTTAATAATAAAATTTTATGATAATTTTTGAACACGTTCATAACGAAAAAGGCAACATTGTAAAAACAAAAACTGTAAACTGTCAAATAGACGTTTAAAACTTCATGTCAGACGTTAATAGACATATACAGGTATGGAAAAACATTATTGCAGGTCTGACTTATAATAAGCTAGAAAGAAACCCAATAAGCATTATATGAGTTTGACAAAGACATAACTTTACCGATGTTGCCACTTTTACATATTTGCATGTAGGCACAAAATATGAACTACTTAAGTCTCCTTCAATCTAGCTTCAACATTTCTAACGAAACCAATGCAATTAAGTTGATGTTGAAAAGTCGTGTGTTCTTTGAAACTATTAAGTAAATATTTTACACTTAAACATTAAATGATAATACCTCAAACATCGACGTTGATTGTAATTGCGAATTTATGGCATGGCTCGATTACTACACGTAAGAAGAACCAAGAGGAAACTTATGAGAGCTACAAACAAGAACTTTATTTAAGGTTTAAGTTTAGCATTATAATTCTTATTGAGAAACCAATATATTAAATGAGTACAGAATAACTTTTCAAAACTTATTTTAATATTTATTAAAGATATGAACATAAGTTCTTCAATAGGTTAACACTAGACCATAACAATTATATTATGTTAAACAGTCGTGTTTCTTAACTATTAAGTAAATATTTTAGCCTAATCGATTAAATTTGTCTTTATGTATTGGAAATGATGTAAATTACTAATATAAGAGATTACTATCAAATTACATAATATATAATATAAGTAATTTGATATAATTACTTATTTACCATACATTTAAAATAATGAACAGAATTACAACTTTATTCTAAAATCTATTTTATAATATTTTCGAAAAGACCTTGCGCAAGGCAGTAACCCAATCTGTGATAAAATTCAGTTCGGGTGTTTTCTAACATTTCTTGGGTGATGCCGTTTAAAGAGTCTGTAATTTTGACACGAAGTTCGTCCAAATTATTAGCACGTTCATACCTGTGCCCATAAATTTGCTGGGATACGTATCCCCAAACAAAAAAGTCGTTTGACGCAGTATCAGGTGAGCGAGGAAGATATTTAATAGTACCTTTTCCACTAATAATACGGTTAGGGAACGTAGTTTCCAAAAACTGTTGAACTCATTGCAATATGAGCAGGACAGCCATCTTCTTGAAAGCAAATGTCATCAACATTTTTTCATTAGCCCGATTCTTCATATCTTCACAAAATTCCATACGCTTTTGATGATCTTCTGGAAAAAAGAAAAGATATTGCGAACTGGTCTTGGTTCAATATTGATTGTACTATTGCTCGGGAAATTAGTTTCTGCTAAACTACACACTGCAATTTCTTGGAGTTCGCGCTCTTCGTTTAAGTTACGACCAGGATGCTCACCATCATTACCATCAATGCTACTGCATTTTCTACAATTATTTAAACATCCACATCTTTCAAATTTACAAACAGTATGCATAATCGTACTTTCTGATAGAACTGGCCTGTTTTCAAAGGAAAAATCAGACCTGCCCATTATTTCTTGTGCAGTACTTCCTGAATAATACCACTTAATAATCTATTTTTCTTCAGTGGAATACATGAGTATTGTGTCGGACTTGCAAAAACACTGATTTTCAATTCTCGTTGACAGTAACAATTAAATGTCATTGATACTAGCCTACTCAAAAGACCCATGTATGGCTTCAGCGCTTTCAGTTTGTTGTGTATTCTATCCCATTTAGCACGTGAACTGATTGCACTGTCTTTGTTTTACTTATTATAAGTCAGACCCGCGATAATATTTGTCCATACCTGTAGATGTGTGTTAAAAAAATTCCAAGACAGCCCGCTTCCATAAAAACGTTGATAATGCAGTTTAAGCATTTTCTATCTTATTTAATTAATTTTTAGGCTTACTGGGCTTTGTATAAAGAAACTTTATAAAGAAAAGTTTTGAAATACGAAAATGTAAACTTTCACCATGATTACACATATGTATTTAAAATATTTAGCTTTTTTGGGTTTTCAATGGTGTCTTTTGTATTAATGTTTAAGTCAAATCGACGCGTTTCGATAACATTTACAGTTATCGTCCTCGGGAGTAATAAAATATTTCAGGGTTGTTTAAGGCGTTGAAACAAGTTTGTGAGATTTGAAAAAGTGAAAACGCATAAATTTGTTTCAACATCTTAAATAACTCTGAAAGATTTTATTAGTACTGAGGTTGATAACTGTAAGTGTTTAGATTTGTGTAAAACATTAATAAAAAACGCACACCATTGAAAACCTAAAAAAAAGCTATGTAAAATTAAATTATCTTTGAAAGATATGTTTACACTTTTTCCTATAAAGTTGATCCTTACGCAGATATTGGAAAAAAGTATTAATCGGTATGTTTAAGGTCTATGTGTCGATAGTTTATTTCTGTGAAATATGCAGCTGTTTCAGAAAAATTTTAGAAAACCAAAAACTAATCAGCTAATCAGCTCCAGGACAAATATGAGCGAGCTTAAATACGAAACTTCAAGTACATAGAAGAGAAAGGGGGAATATTGTCATACTAGGCAATACTGCCACATCGGTTTAAACGCAACTACAAGTATTCAAATTATATGACGCGGCTATGGAGTTCGCTGTTGTGTGAGTGGGAAAAACTGAGACGACGGACATCTTTGTTAGTTTGCTTGTAGGCGCCTCGAGAATTGTTTGTCCATCGTTCCTTACAATTTCTTGAACCTCGAAGTTAAAAGGTATATACGATAATAAAAGTATCACCAAGATAATGCTATTTTCTGTAGTACATAATTGCGAAAGTGTTTGTGCTATTAGATTTTAAAAAAGTTAACATTTTTTGAGAAGATTACACATGAGTGTACCTTCCACAGCAATGGATTTGTTAACCAGCACAATTTTAATTATTACTCAGATGCAAACCCTCACTATTTCCGAGTTCATAGTCAAGAGAAATGGTCGCTTAATGTCTGGGTAAGCATATTCGATACTTCGGTTGTTGGTCCTTTTTTCTTCGACAGTATTCTAAATTCGAATTTGGACCTTAATTTCCTCGATAATAAATTATTTGGACTCCTTCAAGATATACCGCTCGCTCAAATTAGAGGCATGTATTTTCAGCAAGACGGCGCACCTCCACACCGTGCCCCTCTAGTAAGTGAATGGCTTAATAATGAATTTGTTGAAAAGTGAACAGGAAGAGATGGACCAATACGATGGCCAGCAAGATCTCCAGATATTTCTCCACTTGATTCCTTTTTGAGGAGGTACGTCAAGCAAACTACCAACCACTGCGGAGATATGAAAAATATAATCCGAAACGTTTTAAACCCAATAATATTAAACAGAGTTAAAATTTCTTTTTGAAAAATGCAGCAAATTAATCAGAAATTGTGAAATTACAAGATATCTACCGAATATAGATACTGACAAATTTATATCGTTAGAAAGGTAAAAAAATTCCGCAAATGGCCCTTTCATTTAAAAAAATCAAGTTACCATTGATTGAAATCAATTTCTCTCAACACAAGAAGAATTCGGATTTGACCGTCCTGTCTGTCTACGCTAGTACATTTCACATCTAGCAACATCACAGAGTTATGGCCTTCTAAGGTCTGTGACCACAGCGTTATTTTAATTTTTTTCAGACATCTAATGTTTGTGATGAATTGCAGCTAAACGATTTGTTTTAAGTACCATTGGTGATACTTGAAGTCACACAAGAATTGAGCAAAGAATCCTAATATGCAATCATATACAGGGGGTTCTATTTAAAAAATGCGACTTTGGTATAAATCGCTCTGTATAAACTTTGCGATCCAAGTGAAAATATTTTAGGTTTGTTGCCTTAAAGATACCCTACCACATCCCATCAACAAAGGAAATATTCCATAATAAACCCACAATCCTCCACCCACGCACTAGTGTTAGTGTAAGTGTTAGTGATTTAAGGTCAACACATAATTGATTTGTTTATCAAATCAAGATATTACGGTATGAAAAAGCCGTTTCTGGACAAGTTTAGCGATAATGAATTTGCTCTGTTAATTCACGAGACGCTTGTAATGCCAGTTATAGATCTAGATGAAGGTCACAATCTAGTGGAGCAAGAAAATCTACTTCATGTAAATCAAGAATGACCATGCCGTACAACTCCAATAAACGATGAAGTGAAAGAAGGAACTGCTAGATGAACTGACCGGTGTCTTTTCACTCCAATTAATTGCGATGCAAAAGCAGGACTTGCAAAAACAGCATACCTTTGAAAAAACCATCACTGGTAAAACAAAGAAAACAAACGTTGCCTATCGTGCAAACCACTCAGAAACACTTAGTAGGGTGCATTGAGGGATTTTGAACTGCCAATTTCATTAAAAACGTCTACCTTTTCCATTCCCCATCTCCATCTAGAATGGCTCTTTATCAGGTAGCTTAGTTTGCTGCTCATTTGTAATTTATAATTTATTTGTCATTTTTTCCGTTAACCAACGGAATAAGACTCGTCAGCATAATACAAATCGTACGTAATAGATACAATACATAGTATTAACAGTTTGCAATAAAGGTGAAAAATTCAAGTTTCACTTGAGGATGCTATTAGTTTCAATTGTTGTTAGTTTAGAAGGAAGCGTATTGAAAAATTTTACTCCAACTATGCTTGGTGTTTTGGAACAATAGGTATTTTTAACCTTGCAGTTACTAGATTACTTTTTTGCCTGGTGTTATGGCCATAACGATCGCGTGTCTCAGAAAGTTTTGCTTATTTGATTGAATATAACTTAGCAGCTTCAGAAGACATGCAGATGTTACGGTGAGTATTTCATTATACACTTTTGATTGTTTCCCGACACAATGCCCTCCGTTTAATGCCAAATATAAGTCTGATCATTCTTTTTTGTAAAATAAAATCCCTTTGAATATCCCTACCCTGCCCCCTGTAGGTAGCGTACCGCGAAAATTTTACTAATTATATTAAACGTTTGTCAAATCGCCATTGTTACCGCGATAGAAAAGATAATTAGTGGATTTTTTTTAATATCTTGATAATACGTCGTAATTTGCTAATATTTTATATGTAAGGAATGTGGGATTGTTTGTAACTGATATTTGTTTAGGGTTGTAAAACACATGTTGGGGGTGAGTAGCAGGTGCACGCCTAAAAATGCTTTACATAAGGGGCGTAACGAATCATTGGAATTTCTTATGAGCTGATTCTTAATGGAAAAATGTCACTAGCTCAATAAGTAATTGTGTCGGTACAGACCGTGATCAAAAGATATCTTTGTTTGTTACTTGGAACGGACGAATGCATATTTTTAAAATTAAAATATCGTGAAATAATTAATATGAAACTGTTCCAACGGAAACTAATGTTTCTTGTTTTTGTATTACTTTTGAGAAATGAGGGTTGATTGCGGGAGTAAGGATGGTTAGGTTTGAAATCGGGGGAAAGTTAGTTACAGTTAGAGTGTCCATCGAGCCAGTTCGATTTTTGGGTTAATTAAATCCCTTCATTGTAAACAGTTTGTCTTTAAAATAATTCTTGCGTGTACATTTTTCTTTTGAATTCGCCAACACTAAGTTGTCTTTTCTTTCGGGGGTTACTTGTAAGGTGTTTTTCAAATATTAATCTATAAATAACAGTCACCCTTTTTGAAGTTAAACCGCGTATGTTAACGATTTGTCTCTGTGATCAATTAAGGGAATATTTATTCTTGTGTATGTATGTATTTTTATATAAATAAAAGCGGGCAGCCTATGTAACGTATTAAAAGAATCAAACATTGTCTTGCGAAGGTATCTCATTCGTATGCGGGCTCAGTAAGCGAAAATCCGCTAAAAAATAAAGGACAGTACTGGGCTCCTTTACTCTGGTTTTTGTGCGAATTAGCATTGTTGTTTGTTGTTTATATTTATATTTGTGTAGAGGTGGCTGATGAACGGGTACAGGATACCGCTTTGGTTACTAATATCAACTCAAGTAGGTACACTCGGGCAGAATTAAACACCTCGAATTTCTGTTTCTATTTTATATTTGTTGTAGATGATGTGAACCGTAAGGAAGCACGCTATTGTTACTAACACAATCAAACTTATATATCTGTCACGATGTTGGTGATCTATTTATAACTTACCCCTTGTAAGGCTTTGTTTTAATGAGTTTTTTTGTCAGTTTGTTTAAGTAGAATTATTTGCCTGCGAGCTGATTTCCCTTTGTATGTGTTTTATTGTAATTTGACTTATGTATTCTGTGCTTTAGTAGTCACTAAACAATTGGGTACGTGTAAATTCATTGTCTGTTTTCTTTTGTCCTTGCCTTTACCTTATTATCACCTGCGCTATTTTACTGTTGCTGTATTTTATGTGTACCGTAATTTGCTTTATTGATTTATGTGCTTATTTACTTAACGACCGGCATGATTAGTTTTTAAAGGGCCACATGTTTGGTATTACGATTTTTATTATGATTTTTATTTTGATTATTTATGACCTAATTGTACGTGTGATTACGTGTGTTTTTTTTTTAGTATTGTGTTTCTGTGTAACTAAACTGCTTTTTATTCATTTTCTCTTAATGTTATAATTTTGTACGTACTTTAACCTGATTTAATGGTGTTTTGATATGTATATTTAACCCTTTCTTTGTTTGTTTTTTTGTTATTTGATTTATTAATGTACTTGTGCAATTACTTCATTATGAATAAAGTGGGTTTTATTGCTGGTTCTTTCCCACAATAGTACATTAACGGGCTGAACTGCAGCTGCGTCAAGCTCGTTGATTTTAATTTGAGTAGTTTCATTTTTTTTACCTGCCCCTCATGATGCAACACTTACCTCATCCAGCCTATCTAATTTAGATCGTACAACGTACCTGCCACTAGACGGCCACTTCGTTTGATCAGATTTGAGGTTTGCGAGTAATTAAATATCAGACTATATAAATAAATTCTAATGTTTTAATTATTACCAGGAAAGTCAAAGTAAGGCAGACAATTAATTTGAGTAATAGTAACATTATTGTCAATAAAGTCAAGATAAATCTTAGCGATGGTTTTGTTCTTTTGTTGCATTATTGCAAATAAGTTCAAATTGCACTTTTCAAGATAGGGTACCTGGGGGACGCTATACCCCGTACTATAATACTATATGCTATAGATGTGTATGCACATGCATAGTGTACGTTTAAAAGAGTTACAATGTTTAACATTGATTTCAGAGTTGTCCATAAATATTAACATTTATTTAATTTATTACTCACGTCGCTGATATGGGTGTCCCAAGAGGGTCCACTATCGCTAGTAGTTCCTAGGAACTTTACCGTTGATGAATCGTTTATTATAACCTTATCTAAAAAAATGTATCGAAAGGTGGTTTTCTCCGCATACGATGGTGCTCGCTTTACTAATTACCTAATAAATTGTTCCTAAAGCACCAACGTGAAAATTCCCTCCAACATGAATTAACTTTACCTATTAGAGTGTTTTTTGTAGGATCAGATGCACTTTCTTCATTTCTGAGTGAATAGGAATACTAACGAATCTTTGATAGAAATTACAAGATCATAAAAACGACTGCAACTACTTTTTTTTTCGGATGAATATAATTTAATAATTGCAATATATTTTTCTGGATCACTAGATACTCCTTGTAGACTGATGGTATGACCTAACTTGTAGTCGCCTTCAGAAATTCAACGACTTTGATTAATGATGGAGGTACCTAAGTGCTGATAGGACAAGTATGACCAAATGTGTGGCAGCACAATCTCATGACCTGATTTAAAGCAATAAGTTCTTAGGAAAGAAGCTCGTTCTTAAAAAATTCTATAAAATTCCATATTCAGCTGTAGCTGCGCTGTTAATGTCTTCCAAAACGTATGTTTTACCCCTTTCCTGTGGTTATTATAATTGCAACACTTCGTCATTGAACAAAATAAAAAAAATATGTGGCCCGTGCCATGTTGCATTAGTAAAAAGTATATTAGGTTAAAAAAAAGCCTCTTCTGCGTTATAAGATGGTGTTAGAGAGCCATTTTGCGGCTATTATTTTATCGTGAATAAACACATTCTTTCTTTTCTAGTAAGTTAAATAATAAATTTTATGAAAGTACCTGTAGCGTATCTAAACTTTGTGGTTACTGATTGAACAGTGCTTCGGTAGTTTTACGTGTTCCAAGTAGGGATAAATAATGCCTTAAAGTCTCCCTCAAAAAAAGTAATAGTGACACAAAACAGAATAACAAGATAGTAACTGGAATATTAACAACTTGAGCCGCTTGTTATACAGAGTGAACGTTTATTTTTAATAATGAAGTGAATAAACAATTACGGGTAACTTATTGACAGTATGCAAGACCTTTGCGAAACTACTTTGTGTAAATTCCATAAGTTTAATTTTTTAAAACGTAATAATTAAATAGTAAGTAACTAAATCTACAAAATAGAGAAGCGTTACACCATTAGCTTATTCAAATGCTGCGCGAAACAAATTTGTAGTCATTACTGTAAAGCATCATGTCATTATTCAAATTTAAAAAGATAAGTATTTAACTCACGGAGAGGTTGACTCATACGCTTTCCGTTTACGAGCATAAAACCAAAGAGACGATGTTTAGCACCTGGGCCCAACCCTCAATCTCCTACCATTTTTCAGATTAATTAACAGCACACGGTGTTAACAATTTAATAAATACGTACAAAATAATTCTTATTGCATGCAAAGTGCTATTGCAATGATCGGCATTATCTTTAGTAGTATTACAACTCCAACAGTACTGCATGTACGAAAATTTAACTTTACGAGAGAGTAAATTACCTCAAATTATTTTAATATTTACAATCATGTAATATATTTCTTGCAACAGGTTGATAATATCGAAAGGTGTATATTTGCTTGCTGAGCAGTGTTATGTATTTTGTAAAAATCCAAGTTATCCTTAATTCAAACGCGGTATTATATACATTAATTAAAATAAATTAATTAGCGATATTCGCTAAATAATCGAATTAGAATTTTTTAAATATAGAAGCCACACGCCAGTATACAATGCCAAAACATGATAAATTGCGTACTGCAAAGGTACTGTTGCATTAACAATCACATCTTTGTGCAATATATTTAGATAATGTTCCTTACTAAACGCAATTCTATAACGCGTTATTAGCATAAATATTGATCAAATAATTTAATTTTTATTCAAAGTCCTTGGCTTTGTGAAGATCCCTTAAATCGTTTGACAGAGAATATAATATAGGTTTGTTCAGCCCGCTAACACCTTTGTCACTGTGAGCTATTCGTTCTTTTAAACATGAACAGGATCCACAGTGTCTACTTGCAGGTATACGTAACTTTATGGGTACGAACAATTGCGAATTATCGAGTTTTAGCAGGCTAGTGGTACCGGTGGACCTTAACATTTCTAGAATACGCTTGTAATTACCGTAAGAATTCAATAATCACTTTCTGACGTGTCATAAAGCAAATAAAACTAAAGATCGTTTGAGTTTTAGTAGACACCAACGTGATAATACGTGTGAATTTGCTGGTTCTTTTTCAACAAGATCACACCAATCATAAGTATGTGTATGATGATCATGTTAATGTTAGTGTATACACGCAGTCGTATAAACACACAAGACATTTTAGGTGATCTCAAGAGAACAACAGAAATATTCCAGCTTAAATCAGATGCTGCACTTATAGAACGTGCAATGGGGCCACACTTTAAGCCTATAACACAATCATTAAAAAATGTCTGTAGTTTTCTCCATTTAGTCTGTCAAGTAACACAACAGGACCTAATAAATGGTCTCCAATGATGCCTGCCCAAACATTTATTTTAAACTGCTGCTGATGTCTCCCTTCACGAATGGCGTGTGGGTGTTCATGAGCCACATTTCGATTTAAACAAGCTATTGATGTTACTGTACCTTTCTGTTCACATTTTGTTTAACGTTATGTTGAAGAAATAATTCTGTTTACCTTTACGTTTTATCACATCGTAAAAAAACTTCAGAATTTTATAGAATTGTAAGTGAAAACCATAAGTAAATTTTATTTTTGTACGAATTACATTTTTTGGAGAGTTAGATGAATTTTTAACAAAAGTTTGAGTAAAGCTCATTTTATCAATATTCAGTGAAGTTGAAGACAGTGTCAATAAAAACAAAACACACATCAGTCTTTTAGTATTTTATACTAAAAACATAAATTTAAAAGTGCATTAACCTGCACCATTGTCATTCTCATTGATGTAGGTCATAAATTTGAGTTATTCATTCAATTTCAGTTTAAATTTTTATTTTGAAGTAATTCTACGTAAATATACTTTACTTAATTTCTAGAGTTAAACAGCCAATATTATTTTGATGTATTGGATGTACGAATTGATACAGTGGTTTCGTTTAGTGCGTTTACATATTACATATGTAAGTACAAAGTTCTTGTTTTTTTTGTATTTTAATTATCTAATAAAACGAGAAAACCCCAACCAAAACCAAAGGTCTAGTTTACAGCTGTGGATTTATCTCTGATATCCCTTACGACCGGTTGATAAAGAAAGGTGTTTACAATTTATAATTTATTGCGAGAGAGATAAGAAATCGTGACTATTGCTAATACTACACGACAGACAAGAAATTTGCAAAATTACTACTTTTAAATAATGCTTTATGTATACAGAATCTCCAATTACGCAAAAATGTAAACAATAACTGTTTTTGTGTGTTTAAATGAACATGTTTTTACATACACTCAACAAGGCTTGAGAAGAAACAAAATAATAAAAACTAAAGGTTGCTTTTTTAATCAACATTGTAGGTGATAAACAGTAATCGGTCCTGATTGTCAATCTTTCCTTCTTCTAATACTTGATAGATCACTAAACATCCATTTAAGATTAGTAGCATTCAAACCTTAAACGTTAAAAGTTTTTAATTAAATTGGGAATCTAGTTACATACACGTGTCTTCGTTCAAACAGCTGGCTTAATCTTTCAATTGGAAAGAAATTAAGTGGCTCGGTTACTAAGCACTAGCATTGATTGTTACACTTCTCATAACCAATGGTACTAGACATTGATTAATGGTCATCGCTTCTCATAATCAATGGTACTAGACATTGATTAATGGTCATCGCTACAGTATAATGTAGTTTATTCCCTCTTAATGTGTGTAATTATCCTCTTTACATTCATGTGTTAATTTACTATATTTAAAAAGGGAAAGTCCAAATTCCGTAAATTTATAGTTTGGTAAATCCCGAAAGTAAGCCGATGGTTTGGGTTTAGTATAAAAGGAAGCTTAAATACAACATGCAGTTGTATTACGACACGGCGATTATGTAGATAGCTCAACACGTTGTTTGAGAGTGAATGTTTCAAGATAAATGACATTTTTGTATATCATTAAATCTTGAACAAGGTGCTTTGCTGCTTGCTGTTTTAGTAAACCTGAATTTGTAGTAAAACCAAATAAAGCCTGCTTTTGGATCGATGATACTTTACGTTTACCTTTACGTTGTTGAAGAACGTTGATGTTACTGTACCTTTCTGTTCATTTTTGAGTGAAAATCGCAAGTAAACATCAGTTTTGTGCGAATTGTCTTTTTAAGTGAACAATTAGATGAATTTGTTTTACAAATATTTGATTAAAGCTAGTTTTATTTATGTTCAGTGAAGTTGAATATAGTATTAACAAAAAAAAACGCATGACTTAAGTTTCTTAGTGTTTTATAATATAAACAGATTAACATGCACCATTGTAATTGTTGTTGATGTAGGTCAATAATTTGAGTTATTATTTTTAAACTAATCATTCATGTTTTTATTCTGAAATAATTCTACGTATATATAGGTTATATTTTGCGTCTAATTTTAAGAATGTTAATAGCAATTAATCTTATTATCGTAAAGCATTACGAACAATTAAGTACAATTTCATTGGCATTCATGCTACAGTTAAATAGCAAATATCATTTTGATTTATTGAATATATTAATATGTACACTTGTTTCACTTAGTAAGTTTACATATATGGCATCACGTTGTATGGAAATCGAGAAAATGAGTGAATATATTTTTTTGTGATATAGGAATTAATTCAATTTATTGACGAATTTTATTACTTTAAGATTGGGTAACGTTATTTTTAGCTGTTATACCTATTTGTACGTTAATGTGTTTGTTCATGATAATATTTAATATTTTTAATCAAACTTGCGGTAGAAATTCCGATGTTATTTTAGTTTTAACGTTTTGATGCAATAGACCATATTTTTTATTATTGATATTTGTATATATGTACTTGTTCCTTACGCAAGAATAAGTTATTGGTACTACTTCTCCTTGACGTTCTCGGTTGCTGTTAAATATGTGACACAGCATTATTCTCTTTAGGCCTACGTTTTGTTTTTGGCAAAATGCCTTTGTTTACGTTCCGTTGTTTAGGGAATGTTCCAATGATTGTACTTGCCCTTTTATATATTTTTTTCTATTCTGTTCTTTTAATCGTAATATAGTTATTTGCAGTGCAATTTTGAGCATTTATGTACCTTTGCCAAGTTAAAAGTATGTTGAGATTAATTCGACAAATCTTAACGTTACTGTAATTGAAGCCATTATTGTTCAGAAATGTAAATTAACCTTTCCTGGTTTGTTTTGATGAATGTTAAGTGACGTTTAATTAGGTTATAGGAGCATTTGATTGCGTTTTCTTTTTTGTAATGAATATTCAGTAATATCACAAGACTTCGTTGGTATATTCGAAAAATACTTGCCCGACTTGGGAACAAAATTGTTCGAAAAGGCAGGAAAGCATTTAAATATACCGAGAAAGTCGAGTGGTATTCGATCAGTTTATATCATTTCTGTCTACTAATAAACAATAAAATCTAGTCTAAGAAACTGACATTTATTGTAATTATAATCTGTACAATTATTATAAATTATGTTACGAAATCGATAACACCAAATCGAATATACCCCATCGTTAAGATAAATAAGCCGTGTTTTGATGAAATACGAAATGAGAATAAGCAACACTGATTGGTTAATGTTACAGAAATGATATAAATCATTTTAATTGAACAATTAATTACCGTATTCGCCAGTTGTTATTTTTTTTCATATGAGTAAATAAATTTACGTGGAGGTTTGTACAATAGATATACACGGTTTCTCAGTGTAGCCGTTCGTTAAAAGCTTTCGTGGTTATATAAACGTAGAATTCCGAATTTTTGGATTTTTTGTTTTTTGAAACAAAATCAACATAACTGAAACGGCAGAAATTCACTTTAATTAGAACATGAAAGCAAAAATAGGAACATAGCGAAATTTTGAACGAAAACCATAAAAAAATTTGAATATGACAAGAAACTACAATAATTGTTCTGTACGATCAGCATTTTGGTTCAAACACTGAATAATTTTATCATATACTACTCGCGAAACAGACCTCCGAAGTTCGTATGGAGATTAGTGAACACGGTTCAGTAATTCCTCTCTAGTTTGTACAGGCCTAGAGTACACTAGTTCTTTTATACTACCTTAGAAGTGGAAATCCAAGGGCGTTAAATCGGGTGATTTGGTTGGCCAAGGTTGCTGTGGGCCCATCCACCGATCTTCAAGCATCATGGTAAACTGATAGTGTATAACTGTAGTGGAATGTGTTGGAGCACCATCCAGCTGATACAAACAGTTTATTCTTTCACATGGAGATTGAACACTTAGGAAATCACTAACAAACCCACTGAGTGTCTCTGTATATCAAGCCCCATTCAAATTTTCATGATTCACTATAATTAAACAAAAAACGTTAACTATCCTGGTGATTATGTTCCCTCACGACATGTGGATTATCTTGTGCCTAGTAGTGATTATTTCGGTGATTTTTATTCCCTACCAGCTAAATACTGATTCATCAGTCCACATACCTTTGTGACACAATCTTCGGTAATGTTTATGTATGTACATCAACTCGCAAAAGTCGATTGGTCTTGCTCATTACCTAGTTATCTCAGAACAAGGATGCATTTTATGTTTTCTTAATTGTGCATGGATTGATGCTCTTGAAATACTCAAATCCACGGAGTTGAACTCCGTGGATAAGCTTGAAAATAGGCCAACGCATTCACCTCGTTATTTTCATTATCTATTACGGGCTTTAGGTAATTTCTATACTTGCTCTTACACTGCCATAAGCCGAGATTCGATTCTTTCGAATTTCCCTGAAGTCATTGCTGGCAGGTCCGGATATCGTTCGTTAAATAATCAGCTTGTTCGTCTGAAAATTCGTCCACATTCACCATGCGTATAAAACAAATCATTATTAGAATATTCTTCAATGTTCTCTATTAAAAACTGTACTTGAGAAAATTAACAAAATCACTGGAACTGTAAATACCTTACGAATCTGTGAACTGATACTGATTTGACATAGAATCAACATTGTTTCTATTCCTGTTAAAATGAAAGCTTACTAGATAACACTGTTGGAGTGTCATCAGCGTTTGATAGAAAATATGGATTAACAAGGAAACCGTTGCAAAGGTACCGGTAAACTTTTAAATATTTGATCGTGTTTTGTTTTTTTTGCACTATGCACATTTTCTAATATATTTTCCTTTCGGTTCCTTTCATGGGTTGACCACCTTTTTCCAGCCAGCAAAACAGCTGCCCGTAAACTGGGCTTCCTATACAGATCTGAACAGTACTTCACATCGCAATAACTCGTTTTACTGTATAAGGCTCAAATTCGACCTCATCTGGAATACAATTCCCTCCTCTGTATCAGTGTTCTCCAATACGCCCTTGATATGGAAAATCGCATCCAAAGAAGAGCTATAAGGCTTATAAATGACCCGTCTCTGACTTCTGACTTACAGTCTCTTGAGCATAGAAAAATAGTTTCGGTTCTTTCCTTGTTCTATCGCTATTACCATGGCAAGTTTGCCTCCAAAATATACTCCGTAATACCTTCGCAGGTCATCTTCGCTAGGTACGCTCGGTTTGCCCATTCACACCATAATTACGCACTCAAAATTCCATCTTGTCACACTAAACGGGCGCAATCTACATATTTCCACACGGTGACCAAATTTTGGAATGCATTACCCACTTCCTGTTTTCCTCCAAAATTTGACTTAAGCCAATTTAAGGTAGCCATTTACAAACATTTCTCGATAATATCCCTAAACCCTCCCAGTGTTCCTGAATACTTTAACACGTCAGACAAATCTCAGCCCGCTCGGGAGTACTATAAGTAAAAAAATATTGAGATGATTCCATTAAATATGCGAAACCTAACCAAGAACATCCTGTGTTATTAATCCTGGATGGCCGCATTAACCACAGAGAGTTGAAAGTCGTTTGTAAGGTCAGAGAAACGTACATATTCTACAACCCCCTCACTGCGGTCCTCGGATGCAGCCAATGGATCTTTGCTTCTTTTGTCCATTGAAGAAAGAAATGTGACTCTTACATGACTGCACATGCTGGTCATTGAATAACAACTTACGAAACTGTAGAAGTGCGCTACAAAGCTTTCCAGAAAGTCGATACAGTTAGAAAACACAATACAATAACTCTTGGAACTTCAAAGTTGTATTAATAGGAACTGGCAGACAAGTATGTGGAAAATTAGGTAACGTCGTGGAAGATAAACTATAAGACTAAAACATCACCAAATAGGAATATCAATCGAAGTCATTCTAGGCTGTGTATGTGTGAAGCACAAGCAAGTAGAGTGTGTAACTTGTGCCGTGGTGAAAGCACTGATTAATTGTTACCAGTGAAACGGAAACGTAAACTAAATATGATGCAAAGGTGATTATTGAAAAAGCCTTATTTTTGCATGTCTGCTCCCAGCGTTCATAATACTTATACTTAGTGGACCGCAAGTTGATAGTTTTTTTTAGAGCTCAAATATGCCCCTAGATTAACTGTATTAAAAAAAATCTGACTTTCTATCGTTACAGTGTCACACTGAATAATTTTAAAAATTGTAGATGTTCTTATTTAGAACAAACGACTTTGTGGACAATTATTATTACATACAAAAAGATTGTTTACTACAGGCATAATTACAAATACCAAACAATCACACTCTAAGACACCCGAGAGTCCTTATGAAGCTACCTAAACTCATATTAAGTGATTCGAGCATTATTTAAATTTATTACAACAAGAATTGCAAGAATTATTGGAAGAAGTTTTTCCTCAGACCACAGCTCCATTAAGTTTTCAGCAGGACAGAGCGCCGCCCCATTTTGGTAGACTCATTTTTCTTGCACATATTCCAGTTTTTCCTTATTCACTTTTTTCGATACACGTCCCACTGCAGTGAGTCTCAAGTCAATAGTTACTTCTGGTACGAATATGACATAACCGTGACTGTAGACTACCAAATTGTGTTTCCCTTCCTAATTATAGGTATTCTCTTCGCTTCACTTGACTTTTAAACGACTGTTGCCTGCGACAATCATTAAAATTTTAATTTATTTATGACTGTTGTGCATTATCTAAATTTCCCTTTGTGTGGATATTAAGCCTATTTCTAAATACCGAACAAGACTTTGTAACAAGTGTTCCGTGCTTCTAGAATTTTTACACAATTTGTTGCTGTCTTTTTTTATCTACTGGAAATGAGGTTTTTCAATTTTCTCCAATTCTAAAAAGGATTCATGTATTCACCTCTGGATGTTTTCCTCTTCCAGCTACTCAACAATTGTTCAATTACGAAACACCGCTTTATCTAATCCTACATCATCTCGTTATTAGTTGCATGTTCTTGTTGTTATATATTTTTATTCATTACTAATGTGGTATCTTTACTTATATACGGTGCTACTTTAAATCTTCCCTTCTTTCTCTACCAATTAAATGTTTTTGTGCTTCCGTCCGACACCACTGGTTTTTCAAATCACCAAAATCGTCCAGAAACTCATTGTTTCTGACCTGTCGCGGCAATACATACAGATTTTTAAGATTTTAGGTTGACACAACTGACTTTTTATGAATTTGCTTACAGTTGTCATACATATTAGAGCCGTTTGACAGGTACATGTTCGATGCTGCCAACATAACTTTTGGAAATATTTTTAATGAATTAAAAGCACAAGAAACACAAAAACAGCACAAAAAGAAGTTGTGTATCACACCTCCAAAAACCATTTTTGCGAGTATTGGCAGTTACAGGCCTTGGCTAATCCCTCGACCCGCAATTCTGCTCATACTTACAAAATGAACGTTTCTGGCCTAGAGATATAAATAAATATTACACTTTATTGTGAAGGTGTTTTATTGAAAAGACTAAAACATTAAAATTCAGAATCTGCTAACGATATTGCAGCTAATAACCTTTATGGAAATAAAGCAACGCATTGTTAACGCCTGTCACAGTTCCTGTATCCCAATTGTTTGTCCTATGCAAATTGAGTTTCAAGGTGAACAGTTTAATTTGTAGTCGTTTGTGAACTGTTACATATTTAAAAGTAATGAAAAGTTGAAACATTTTCTTTCAGTTTTATCTGTATTTGAATTACATTAAACGGTAAACTAATTGATGTTTATAATTATTAACACCTGCAAGTTATTCAATATTAGAAATTTCTTTATTATATACCTACTTTCTTCATAGGAAGTTTAAGTTGTATATAAAGTTAACAGCTCTTTTTTGTATTTTGATAAAAATTAGAAATATTGCGAATACTACACTATAGTATGTCCCAGAACATCAGAGAGTAAAAAAGAATTAAGTGATTTAATATCTATGTCTTTGTCTAAGTAACCCGCAAGTTTTTCTTACCAAACCAAATAATGTTTATTAACATACATTTAATCTGTTTAAAGTTTCATCAGAGAAACCGTTTGCGATCTTTGTTTTAAATTTAAGTAAATCAATTTAGCATTTCATTTAATAAGAAATGAAGCGACAGCGCTACCTTTGTTAGTTACGTATAAATTGTTTGAGATTGAATTAATGCAAACGTTATATTTACTGAAGCAGAAGTTTAGAAAGTACTCATTACACTATTATCAATTAGTGGATGACTTAAGATGCAATTACCACATTTGTTATTTCAAAACAAGTACTTTAAAATGCTCACTTATTTTCAAAACGTTTGAAAGTTAGTTCGCTCTCTGGGAATGAAAAAATTATCATTCTGAATGTACGTAATGCCTTACAGTATCAAAATTCAGCAAACAGTGTATATAGTGTAGTAAGAATGTGTAATATGACTGGAGTGGGGACGTCAACAGTATACGGATATTAAAAGAACAAAAAATATACAAAAAAAAACTGATCAAAACGGTAATTAATTATTCAATTTTAAACGAAAGACACGTCACAATGAAACTAAACACGATAGAAAATTTTAATCAACGTCCAAAATCGGGGTATGCAAATTTTATATAACGTAAACAGAATGAAATAATCAATGTACAGTCCGAGATAATTATTGTACGAATGAATATGCTTTATATATTGAATTGACATCTAGACGATAACTAATAATCTCAAACAAAAGGCATATTCATCCGCCTGACTAATACAAGTAAATGCTTCCTTAAAATCACAAACACATAAAGAAATATAGTTACTTCACAATGCACAACTGATCAATAGAACTTTTTTTTGCAACGGTACTGCAATGGAATTAACCAACATTTCATCGACAAAAGAACCACCAGCTTCTTAATTTTCTTAGATTATATTTACACAAATTTCGTCAACAACAAATCTTTAAATCAATAACATCTGCTTCCATCAACGTATCTACTCCAATCTTATTTTAATACCTAATCACGTATATAAATTTATTAATGCGAACGTTGTATTTACAAAATAACGAATTAAGCATTGCATTTACAGCGAGTCTTTTCATTTGTGGAGGCGATTTCCGTGTACGCGCGAACGTCATCAACACATGAACCTTTTTATCAATACTCCGCAAGCAAAATGGGATAAAAATCCAAAAGAATTAAAGATCGGCACTGCTTTCAACACCTAATCTAACTTCTATAGACGAGATAGTCACCACTGACAAGTTAGACGATATATGTACCGGGATGCATGAAACTTTAAAATATCCCCAATCCACATAAGTGTTCCGGAAACCTTCTTTTTCCAACGGTAGTTCTATCACCCACGGTAACGCATAAAAATATTCACCCTCCACCAGCACATCGTGCATACCACGGCGGTGCCGCACAAACCCAACTTATTACAATTACATATTAACCAGAACTAACTTCAGATACACATATTTCCCCTTGCCTCTTACATCATCTTCCCGAGTGCCACCCAAACTAAAAAATTCGAGCTATACGTTTTACTAGACGAAAACATGCTACTTCCAAGAACTGATAAGCCCCACGGCTTAATTAAAACGGAAGATAGTGAAGCAACCAAATTTTACTATCTTCCTAATGGAAATATTAAATGAAACTTTAAAAGAAGAATTGCGCAACTATTTAACTCAATGCGCCTCAAGCTTACGTTATCAAAGAAATAATTTTATACCCACATCTTATATTTCTCAAATTATGTTTCATTTAGTCGACATGAATTTACTCTTTTAACATTTCAATTGAAGAAAGAAATGATGTCACTAACGGTTCCTGAAATACGTTTTATTTTAATTCAACAAGCTACATTTAATGATACTTAAAATAACTAAGAATAGAATTATAGAGTTTAGTAAGACAATGAAACCGAAAGAAAAATACCTATGTGACCTTCCCAAAATTTAGAATGCTAAATGTTAATTTGCAATAAAAATCCAGCTATGCTCAAATACGTAAAAAAGAAAAAAAACTTCTAAACAATTTAAATCCTCAATATATTAACACGTGAAAACAAAACATTTTAAATCTTTTGACTTTTAAAACAAACAAACAAAAAAGTACTTTTACTTAAAATTTTGACGTGACGATGTATAGGTTGCGCTAATGGATTCTTCAAAATGGTTTACTTGTGTTTGAGTCCAAGCACACAAGAGATTACCACGAAGATATGAACGCTTATATTTTTGAAGAATATCGTTCCACGGGGAAGCTGTAATTGTTCTGAATAATGCAAGTTACCATTCAAGGCAAGTCAAACGCTTACCAACAACTGCATGGAAAAACGGGGCATTGCCAAATGGTTAACATCAAAACAGATACAATTTGAAGAAACTATGCTCAAACAAGAGCTTTTAGCTATAGCAAGTCAGCATATGTAACAACTTGTTGAGTATGTTATTGATGAACATTGATGTACATATATTACCATCGTATCACTGCTGACTCAACCCATAGAGTTGGATTGGGCTCAAAAGAAAGTGAAGTAGGTCGTAACAATACTACTTTTAAATTAAGTGAAGTGCTACACTTTTTAATGCAAGCCATAGACAATGTCAATGCAGAAAAGTGGAAGAAGTGTGTTAATCATGTAATTAAAGAGGAACAGCGTATGTGAGAACTTGGTGTGATAATCGAAGAAACCGTTGTAATACCCGTAGGGCAAGATGACGGCTCTTCCGAATCGAGTGAGTATGATAAGGACTGATTGTAAGTTACATATCGCACTTGTTTCCAAAATCTACCTTTATGACAATATAAAAAGTAAACAAATTAATGTCAACTACATTTACAGTTATTGAAATGTAAACTTTCACCATTATCACACATAATAAAATACTTATCTTTTTTGGATTTTTTAATGGTGTATTTTAAATTACCATAGCACTATAATTTAACATAAGTAGTTGAAATTAAGATTAAAATAAAATAAAAAATTACAAAACACGTTCTGCATTATACTTTTCATTGTTAATAACACTTGCAATTATTGACAAAGCTATCTCCTTGTTAGATTTAACTGGATTATATTATTTGATGTCATGTTTATATTTGTGAATGCTTCTATCATTTTCAAATTGAAGTTTTTCACAACTTTACACTTACATCATAACTTGATTAAATTTTGTTAAACGTGGTTTTTGGCTGACATTTTCCATTGTTAGCCTTCGACCGTTAGAGGGTGTTCTGATTTGTCATCTTTAAGATTTTTTTTTTAAGATTTTTTACTAAAATTTAATTCTATAGTTGGCTTTATACATTTCTCAAACTGTTATATTAATAGCAGGGTGATGTTTATGTTTTAATTTTTCAACTTTGACAAAATTGTTTTCAACATCTTTAACAATTTTAATAGATATTACTATAAGTGTTATCAAAACGTTTAGATTGTATAATTTAAAATACACCATTAAAAAAACCCAAAAAAAGATAAGTATTTCATTACATTTATAATTATTTTATATTAATCAATACATCAACAGTTTGAATTAACCACATCTAAAATAAATGTTTAATAGTTTCACGCCTTTCAATTGTTTGATAATTAATCTACAATTTTTAATACGCTGAAATCCCAACCGCGCGCCTATGTCTGATCTTCAGACTTAAGTCGAATTTTAAAAGATCGTCTTTTGTTTGCCGTATAGCTGAATCGTCTTTATTTAACCCAATAATTTGCAGGCGGCACATTTACAGCATCTTCGTTTAAACTAGCCCGGTTTGCTACTGATTTCTGTTTGCCGCTTCCATGCAAAAAAGACACTATTTCAATAGTAACTTGATGTATTACTCTCTGATATTCTGGAACGTACTCTACAAACAAGAAAATTGCAATTACCACTTTTAAATAGTACTTCATAGATATAAGCAGAATCTTCACTGTTTGTGTGTGTTTAAATCTTAGAATATATTCTAAGGTTTAAATGAACACATTTTTACATACACTGAACATTACTTAAGAAAAAAAAAATAATAGTGCTACTTTATTAAGCAACATTGTAGGTGAAAAACAGCAAGCTGTCCTGAATAACAATTTTTGCTTCTTCCAATACGTGATAGATTACTTAACATTCATTTAAAGTTAGTGACATTCAAATATTAAATGTTAAACATTTTCAATTAAATTTTGAACTCAGTTACATATACGCGTCTTCATTTCAAACACTATTGGCTTAATCTTTAAATTAAAGAAAAAATAATTGGCTTGGTTAAACCATTTTATTCTATTAAACAATATCGGTTACTAGTTACTGGCATTGATTACTACACTATACATAATCAATGGTAGGAGACATTGATTAATGATGTTCGATACTATCAATAGTTGAAAATTTTTTATTATCTTCAAGCAATCTCCACAACCTTATTTATTCACCATTTGAAAAATCATGACTAAAAAAGTAATTATATAAAAAATATCTGCGTGACTCACTTAAATTGGGTGCTAAATGTCTAACATTATATAATCAAAAGACTAATTTCAGTCAAATCCACGCTTTTTGTTGATGCACTATCATCTGCATTGCGTAAGCTTAATCGCCTATTGGTAATAACAGGCCATCTCTTCTGAATTTCAATTATTGCACAGTAAATGAGCTTTAAAATACCTATCATTGTTTTTTGCTGTGTGTGAGAGAATTTTTGTTCAAAACATTATGAAGCAATTGCTAAAAATTTTGAGAATTGATCGAAAGTATGGAACACACATAAACGTTACGCGCTATTTACTACTTTTATTGGGTTTAGATTTAAGTAATTTCTAATTTGATTATTTGATTACGTAGAGAAATGGGAATACGAGGTGTGACATCCTATTGTTTTAAGAGGATTAGGAAAGTTCTTAAATTAACACTCTCAAAAAAAAAAATAACACAGACTTTCATTATACTATAATTATAACGTTAACACAATTTTTGTTCTCTATTAAAAATTTAAATTAGTGTTACTTCATCTACGTTTTGTTTTACGATTACACAGTTTTTTTTTCATTGTCCTTATACAGGCGTATAAATGACACTTAGAAAACCTAATGTGGAATTATTTGAAATAAAATTATGAAAGTACTAAGTGTAAGTTAAATTAAATTATACAACGTTAATAAATGATAAAACGTTTATTAAGAAATAAAATTATTTAATCAAATTCTTTACGTTTTGGACTGCCATTTTTCAACATTTGTTTAAATGTTGAACCAGAGCAGTAATTTTTATTTTTCGAAACAGATGTTTGTAGATAGCCGGGTCATTTTTTAATCATGTGATTTAAACATGTGCGTAAATGGGATCTAATTATGTTCCATTTTGCGCCGTTAAAATAAAATTTTGCGCCCCAATAGGAAATAAGCAAAAATTCAGTAAGCACAGTTAACTTCACGGAGTCGCAAACTTATAGATAAATCATTTTCTTCTTACGCAGGCGCCAATTAGGCACCATTTTGCGCCGTTAGAATAAAATGTTGTGCCTTTATAGGAAAGAAGCTCTTATAAAATTACATTCACACGGCTAACTTCACAACCGTAACACGTCTGCATAAATATTTTTTTCTTATTTACTAATCAGGAGCAGATTACGTGCCGTTTTTGATGGTGTCCCGACAACCCATCACACGACATTTCATCACGCAAAAACTCATCACGGACATTTCATCCCGGCGACAGTTCATCACTGAGGCATTTCATTGTCAGGTTGCGTTGACGCACCCTGTATGTAAGATGTTATAATGACGTGTATTACGTGTTTTAAGTACGAGTGTATTGAGTTTGAACGAAAAAAAATTTTTTTTGTGTGTATGCATAATGTATGTGGGTGTATGATACGCCACTGGAAATGTAGGAGAAATATAATTCTGTATGTAGATACGTGTATTTGAATATTAGAGAGACTTTAGTGTTGGAATGATTAGATTCTGATGAATGTAAATGTGAAGAGAAATTTGTCGATGGGACGATAATGCTTACCACTGTATCGCTACTGTATGGCTGCTGTAAGGAATGGAATGTTTGAAGATAGATGAGTAATCTTGGTCAGAAAATGTGAAGTATAAGTGTAGAATGTTTTAGAAAATATGTAGAGAAAGATTTGGTATGTTTAAGTGTTAATTTCAGAAAGTTTTCGTAATGTTGTGCAATTGTTTTGAGAATATATGTATGTATATGGGATTTGAGACCTTGGACGGTACTTATTTTTGCAAATGTTGCGGAAGCAGATCGAGCGCAGGTTGGAGATAAATGTTGAAAGTTGTGTAATGGACCAGAGTGGCTACTGAATGAATGTGATGACGAAAAATAATTTCTTCATGAAGTAATTGTAAAATTTGTAAGTAAGAACAAATATGGCGATGTATTGTAATTACACGCGTGCTTGTATAGAGGGTAGCATCTGTTGGAACTATGAAATTTTGAGTGAATACTATTGGAGAATATAACGCGGAAGGAAGACATGTTTAAAGATGGATGACTGAAGGTATAAATAGGAAAGTCAGGGATTGAGTGGGGGAGTTAAGCTTTTTCGTTTTTGGCTGTTGCTAGAGGTTAGCTTTTGGCTTTTGGTGAGAGACGCACGCGCGAGGTAGTGTGGTTTAGAATGGGTTAAGTGGGAGTTATGTTTGTGAATAATAGTGAGGCAGTAATTGTTTAAACAACTGCGTAACCCGAACCGGGGATGAATCGTAAAAGACATTCATAAACAAAACAATAATAAAATTGAGATTGAAGATAAAATTAGTTTGTGTTTTTCTTCAAGAAAATAATAAGTGCGTAAGCAGATTTGAATAAAGATAACAGTTGTAACGTTAGTAGCGTCAAGGTTAGCGCGTGTTCTGGTAACGAGATTCAGTTAAACTTATTTATAATAATATAATAAACGCATCCTCAACTTCCTCTAACGGGAGCAGTGATAAGGCACATAACATTTTTATACGTGTGGCTACGTTATCTGTATTATTTTCATACATATTCTTAAAGCCGAACCCTCCAACTTTTCTTAAAACGGCCTGAGAGAGATGAAAAAAACATCCAGATATTTGAGCCATTGTGAATACTATTTGGAAAGAGTTCATTACTGCCATCTTGAAATCGGTGAGAATTCTTGTTGGGGCCGCTTCGGGTGTTAAATTTTTCAAAGCCATAAACAACCTTGTGTAAATTTCTTGGATATTTTCCTGGTAATAATGCTAGAACGCAAGGCCGCGAAGTACTATGTTCTTGCACGTGAATACTATAAAGTTGGAATAATAACTCTGGAACAACTTTAAAAGTCCCATCAGCTATCCAGCAGGTTTTTTGTTCCAAAAACCTTAACAGGTCGTGTTTGCCGAATATAATTATTCTGTTATTGTCTTCTCTGCCAGAATCAAAGAGAATATATTGTGCATACATGTGAGGTATTTCAAACCTCATATCTCTGGGAATAGGCATAGAAGTTTCAGTTTTCCTATTTCTTTATAAAGCTCGTGCAAGAGTCGGTTTCTTTGGCAGGCATACCTTAACTCCATCTGAGAGATTCTCTGTCACTTCAGCCATAGCTCACTTTAGTGTCATACCAGGATGGGCCATCAACTGTTTCATTTCAGCAATGGATTTGCTGGCCACGGGTTGAAAAGGCGTAATGTCATGTGTGTGATCATTAGGATGTCGTACTATTCTAGTCCCTCTTGTAACAATAACTGACTTGAATTTTGCAGCTTGATGTTTTCTACAGCGCCAGTGTGTAACATTATCAGATGTCAACCGGTGTTTGATATATTCGTAGGACTGGTATATCAGTGTTTGACCTCCTCGAGATGTTGATCCAAATGAAAAAGTTTCATTTTTCTTCTTGATATTTTACACAAGCAACAATTTTTTTAAATTACAGTAAATACCTATGCTACAATAAGAATTATACTGAAAAAATTGTAGATTATCATATAATTATCTAATTACATGTTGAGAAATCCATAAATTAATTCCTGAAAGTGTAATGGATTATTTACAAACCATCCGGGATTTAAATAATTAAAATTAAGTAATGAACTGTCGCCGGGATGAAATGTCCGTCATGAGTTGTTGCGTGATGAAGTGTCGTGTGATGGGTTGTCGTGGAACCGTTTTTGATGCAAATAAAATTTTGCACTTCCATAAGGAATAAGTTATTGCATCAACGAGGCTAACTTCACCCGCTGTGAACTTCTGTATAAATCATTTTGTTTAATTTAACAATTAAGCACCAATTATGCTCTGTTTTGAGCCGCCAAAAATTTTGCGCGCCCATAGAAAATACGTTATTGCAAAAAAATTACATCGACACAGTTAACTTTATAGCCGTGAACTTCTGCATAAAAAATTTTTTTCTTGTTTATTGATGATTTATCCAAAAGCCGTGCTTATAGAATTTTTGGTACAAGTTATTTCCTATTGGAGCGCAAAATGTAGTTTCAATGGTGCAAAATGGGGCATAATTGGCGCCTAATGTTTGAGTTATATTATTCAAAAATGACAGGGCTATCTTCGTACACCTTTTGTAAACAAGGAAATTCCAAATTTCACCGCACCGTTTTATTTTTAAATACATAGATACAACACGGGGATAATATATAGATCAATACTATGCGACGGAAGTGTAAAAATGGTGACCATAGCGGTCGGATTAAATTAATCAAAAGCAAGTTTGAAGAATTGTTTTACAATTTAAACGATTTGGAACTTTAATAACGATTAAACGTGATGCTTACAAAATACATGGAATCTGGTTCACTTTATATTAAATAATGAAGTAAATACGTGAAATAATTTGAAAAATTTTTAAAAATGCTACTTATGTTACCGTTCTCTCTGAAATAATGGCAAGTTACTGTTGAAAGCTAAAAATTTGTAATTTGTTCAATTTCTTTTGTTTGTACTTAAGTTTCATATTCATGTGCACACGAAATTATTTGAATTTCATTAATTTTCTCACTAGTAGTTTTAGAAATGTTTCTAGGAGTGTTCAGATTTTTTATTTGCAGTTCCCAATACCACCATCTCTAATTTATGCATCTATATGCAGTAATATTCCAAAATGCAAACAACTGGGATTATTTGGTTCATCTTAGTATAATACTTATGCAAGCGCCTTATTTGCTAAAATCTATCAAATATTAAAAGACAAACATATCCCCATTCTTAAATTTATATTCTATTACCTTACTTCGTGGAATTCCGTAATTGATCGCGCTAATGTTTTAAATATAATTTTGCAATGTTTTATATAAATGTATTTCTCAACGCGTTTCAATACAACATGTATCATTATCAAGAGAAAATATCTACATAAAATAATAAGTAGTTATAGTAACAAGTCATTAAGGGTAAAACAGCAAACTTGATGTAAACTCTATATTTAAAACGTCTGTTAAAGGTAAATCTATAAGATCAACTTGTTTGTTAATTAAAAATATCGTCTGTCTATGTTTAGAAATTTCTGCTTACAAAACATCTAATTTGTCTTTTTTTATTACAAAACCATAAAAATTGAATATTGTTTTGTGAAGTGATGAGGTGATTATTTACTATTGAATGTTAGGCATAGTTTGGTTTGTCTGTATTTACATTTGTAACATCTAATGAGTTTTTTGTATCTAATATTAAAGTTCCTAAGTGTTTGTACAATATAACAGAATTACTGGATGTGTAGCTCAGTTCATGAATACCTGACTTCAAAGATTTGAGAACATTGGTATTAGTTTTGAAAGGTAATCTCTACTGATTGTTCTTTTGCAATATGTGAGCTGCTTTTCTGATATTTTTCCAAAATATGAAATTTATAAGCGCATACAATCTTGAGGAGGTAGAAAACATACTAGTAACATCAAAACTTACAAGTTTACTATGTACCGTTAATATTGTTTTGTAGTTTATTAATTAATTTTAAAGAATTCTCGATAGAATATTTTGATTTGTACTTCAAATCGTTAGTTATTAAAGGTTATTTTATTCGATGAACCACGATTAGGTGCTTCGATCTAAAAAACTACTGTTCTGTTTTGTAAAGCAAAATTTCGTTAATAACAAATTTACTAACTTTCTACATATAAGTTATCTTTTGAAATAATTATTAAAACGTTATCTTTATCTGATTTAACAGAAATTAGATTACTTTTGCTAATTTTATTTTTAACTGATTTTAGTAAAGAATTGTAAGATTTTTTGTTGTAAGTTTTGTTATTTTTCAAAAAAAACTGTTTAAGCAAATTAGCAATTTAAAATTTGGCATTATTACTATGACCATTTCTAAAATGCATTCTACTGCTAAAATCTGTTTAATTTTGTTAGTAAATGTGGGAAAAGACAATTAATAAACGTTAGTTAAGATATTATTCTTCTTTATTCTTAAATTGAACATTTGATAAGTTTACGAATCGTGTGAAAATTGTAAGAATTGTTCTGATTCGTAAACTGTTAAATGTTTAAATTAAGAATAAAAAATTATAATTTCTTAACAAAGGTCGCCCTTTTCGTATATAAAGAGACTTTACCAGTTGGGTGCGAAACGCTCCTCATAAATGATCATAATAATTATGCCAAATTACAAATTGCTAATTTTCTTAAGGATTTTCTTTGAAAAAGGATAAAACCTACCATAAATCTTACTATTATTTACTAAAATTAGATAAGTAAAATTAACAATAATAATTTAATTGCTCTTGCAGATATCGGTAACATTTTAGTAACTGTATGCAGATATTTAATAATTTTACTATTAACCAAAACTTAAGAATTTTAATTAGAGACCCTACAACAAAATTTAAAAAATGTGGAAAAAGTTTACAAAACTGCAATTTTTACTTTATAGATTTAGAGAAAAAACAAATTTTAAATAAAAATCCACAAGCTCTAAAACTATACGGCCTCATAGAATTCCACTCTTTATTAAGAATTCTTTAAAACTAATTAATCAACTAGAAAACACAATTATCACTACATAATAAACTTGTAAGTTTTGTTGTTACTATTATGTTTATTAAAGCACCTCCTCAAGAATGTATGCCTTAATTAAATAAATGTTTATTTAATAATAATGTTGATTTAGTTACAAGAATGCAGTTAATTGAATTATTTGATTTCTGTGTTAATCGCAATTATTTCACATTCAATAATAAGATTTATTTACAAGAAAATGGTTTACCTATGGGCAATTCAATATGACCAATTTTGGCTCATATATTTATGGATAATTTAAAAGATTAAATATTTGAATAAATAGCAATATATGAAAAGTTGTAATTATGGGTTTTGTATTCATGGTAAAGAGATATACAGGGTGTTCCGGGAATAATACGCGCAACTTCGATAGATCCAATCATTTTAACACTAAACTTTCATATAAACGTAAGTCCAATAGTGCTTCATTTCCGAGATACAAGGTGTCAAAGTTACATAAAAAATTTGATCCTTGAAATATCTCCAAAATGAAAAAGGTATTCTTCTTCACGCAAGGGGCAGTGCAGCCTTTTAATCCCTAATTTCTGCGCCAATGGAGTAAATTGAATTTTTTTATTAAAATACAAAACCTTTGTGTTTTTCAGATAGAAAAGGTGTACTTTATCAAATTCGATAGCTTTAACAGTTTCTAAAGTATTTGCATTTGTATTTATTACCAACTGCTAAGGCCAGTTATTATTATTCTGTAGTATTTGGGAAACAACATCAAAACGTGAAAATCAGTGTTTCGGGAAGAATACACGTAACTTCAGGAAATTATAGATCTAATCATTATAACCCAAAACTTTCATATAAACGTAACTCCAATAGTACTTGGTTTTCGAGACACTGGGTGTCAAAGCTAATAACCTCCTAAGCAGTTGGTAAATGCGAAATGCAAATACCTTAAAAAATTTATTGTATTTGAAAATTTTTTGTCATTTCCAGTCATTTTTGAAACGCTGACCTTCCAACCTACATGTACATATGTAGGTATAGAAGTGTATACAATCGAGAGTTTTTTCGCCAAGATCGATCATGATGTCTGTGTGTGTTCGTGTGCGTGTGCGTGTGCGTGTGCGTGTGCGTGTGCGTGCTCGTGCGCTTTGTTGTACTTCAGTGTGGTTTTCAAAATATTGCTCAACGTTCCTTTTATTAAAAACAGTCGCCCTGGCGAGGCTGGTATTCTCGGGCTTTCCATTTGTTAAATTCGGGTGTCTTTTGATGAACGTTCGCATCCAGTCCTTTCATGCCTTTTGGTTAATATCCAAGTCAAAGGATAAGACAGGGGAATACTGGTATGCTAATAATCTACAGGCAATAAATGTTAGGGCATACTGTATATCAGAAGACACGTTCAAATAATCAACCAATTGCTCTTCATGTTACATGTTAAATACTTGTCTGCAGCCGCACTTAAAAAAACGTTTCATGTTTTCAGCTTCTTCCCGCTCATTTTCCAGAATCATCATGAGTTTTATTTGCTAGGTTTAATCTTATCTTGTCATGCAATCTGGACTTTTTCACATCAAACTGTATAGCAGCTGAACGTATTCTATTGTGAATCACCTCTTTTACGGCTTTGATAATTTGCTCTTCATTTATAGTGGCTCTATTCGTTTTTCTAACATAATTTCGTACCATCCAACTTTCAATTTTTTTAGCCACCAAGTTTCTTTTTTCACAAGTGGGGCCCAATGGGACGACGTTGACAAAGTCCGAAACTACACCCACTAGTGTTTTCCGAATGTGTCCCACATATTAATATTTCAGTTAAATTATGGTACTATAAATTCAAGGTTAGTTTGCTAACGCTTTTGTACGTCAAATTATCCGCTAATAAGTTAGATTCTAGGGAGTATTTGTGGAATGATATTAAGTCCATAATAAAGGGTGTACATGCTTATGAATTAAATACTTACGTTACGACAAATAATTTTTTCACTACTACACAAAATCAAGCACACCTTCAACCACGTAAGATTCGTTGTGAATTGGTGGTGCTGTCTACGACATTTTTACGCAACCTGAAATTTAGAATCAGTCTCAAACGCGGTAAATTTAAACTATTCGGAAGTGCCTCTTGTCCGAATGAACCCCACCTTCCCCTAATTGTGAGATGGAAGCACCGTCTCCCTTCAGGTAATAGTTTGCAAATAAAAAATTAATTGTAAAAATTGTGAACAAATATGTGTAGGGCAAACTAAACGATCTATCAAAATTTGCTTTAAAGGAAATTAAATTCATATTAAATACAGAGGCTCGGACAAGTCTACCGTAATCCTACATATGTTTAATAAAAGTCATGTAGCAGATAAGGTATATTTAATCAAACGACGATCAAGGTCCTTTAGGCTACTCAAAACCTATTTAACTTTCACCTGAAAAGCCACGAAGCGTTACTCGCTGATGGTATGTATTAGAAATTTCTTTAGTTCCTCCTAGTCGAGCGCTGGTAATGATAGCTTAGCTTTTTACCGCGTTTGATGTTTTTTGTGTGGCACGTGGGTGTATATTGTTTATTGCTTACATTGTAGTGATATCATATCATGCGATGATTCACAAGTTTAAAGAAAAATTAAACAAACTAATTAGCAGTTGTCCAATTCGACTTAGGGATCTCTTGTGAGGTAGACTTCACATTATGTCATGTTAATTTTCGTTAAGAATTCTTGTTCAAAGTTGTGTGGTTGAAATACCGAAACGGGACCATAGTGATCTTGAAAGTGTGGAAAAGGAAAGGAAACGTAGAAAATTTGATAAGTTAAAAATAAAAATAGAGGCTGTTCAAAAGAAATTATGAATTTCTCCTCCAATTCAGAACCAAAAATTCCTTTGTGAATTAATTAAATTTGGCGTAAGGCGTAAGGAGAGAGCCTAGTAAAGCCTAGTGATTTCTTTTAATGCACATTTATGAATAGCCACAATTATTTGTGAATTAATAAGTTTCGCGTAAGGCATTCTTTGAAATTGCTCCTTAAATCTTGAATATTAATGATTCTTCATTAAATTTTTGTTTTAAATGGTCAATCTAATCTATGTGATTTATTGTTTATATTGATATAAAGGTATAATCCTATTTTTTTTGCCTTACAAAACTTACAAACCCCACGTTTGTAGATGTGGAAGTTCCACAAAACAGCTTATTGTGACCACAGCGGATGTTCATGTTGCTTCAAGTGATATTAATTTAGTAATTAATGAACTCGGTTCCATTAATGACATAACGATAGTACAGAAAAGATTGCAACCGTTTTAAAAGGATATAAAGTAGGAGAGGATAAGTATTTATCAAAATAGGAAAATGAAATGGCTGCTGGGCTTATGGCGTTATATGACCCAATTACCGCACTGGCTTCAAATAAAATCTCTGCAAATAGAAATAACCAACTATTGAAGAAACTGGCTCATTTGACATAAATATTTGCAGACGTTTTCCACCAAATATCTCTTCATAGAAGATGTTTATTTAGTTCCTTTTTGAACACAAAAAGTGTTTGAAGAATCAAAAACTCTACAAATATGGGGAAAATTTATTAAAAAAGGTAAAACGGTCCCGAGCAGCAACGAGTGCCTCGTGAAAGATTGGAGGCATTGTGAAACCAAAATAATCCACTCTTATGTATAATTTAAACTACCAAAGTCAATTCTACAAATCTAAATTCAAACAAGACTTCATGGAATTCCAACTATACAAGTTTCAGTCAGTAGGAAATCAGAGGGAGGGAGGAGTGGATAGACAATAGAATATGTAGCAACAAACGCAGAAGCGGGAGAAATCATTTGAGATGGCGTGGAGGAAGAAGCAACAGAGAAAGCCAAATTAAAAAGATGGAACGAAGATAGAATGGGTTGGAAGAAGTAGTGTGATACAGAATGTAAGGCTACCAAGAGGAAGGCAAGAAGAACACTAAGACCATGAAAAAAGGGAAGGCAGAAAAAGAAGAGTACAAAGACGCATTAAGAAAACACATAGAAACGTGCGAGAGAAAAAATGGGAAAGAAAAAGAGGAGAAAATTAAAGAAATAAAAACGGAAGAAGAAAATATTTTAAAAATATGAGGATACAGATAAAGGAATGGAAGACATACTTCAAGAAATTACTGGAAGGGGAACAGGGACAGAAGGGATAAGAAAAACAAGGAAAACAGGTATGTGAGGAGGAAGAAGTAATAAAAGAGGAGGAAGTGATTGAAGCAATAAAGAATGGAGTAATAATAAATAAAATATAGAGATACAGAGAGGAGAAGGTTTACTGGAGAGATGAAGGGAAGGACTAATATGCGCAGTACACAAAAATGGGACAAAAAACAAGTGGGAAATTGCAGAGGACTTACATTGTTAAATACGGCCTACAAAATATATGCGACAGTGGACGAAGGAAGGAAGAAGAGCGATAGATAACATATCTACATATATATATATATATATATATATATATATATATATATATATATATATATATACATATTGACATACCTGGGATACACCGTGAGGCAAGACAACAAAGATGGGAAACATGTATTGGAAAAAGTGGAGGCAAGTGTGGAGTGTGGGAGAAGAATTGTTTAGGATGGAATTAGGAAAAAAGAAGCTTCTATTCGTTCAAAACAAAATCCAAAAGTTTAAAGTGCAAAAAAGATTTAAATTTATATAGTTATGTCATAAATGGATTAGAGAAAAAAGGAGCTGTAGAACAGTGTACACATAGTGATAATGAATGTCTTATCATCATCACTTTTTAATAACACCCAGCTGAGCTCAGTTGGTTGTCCGCTATTCTGGCAAAGTAGAAGTCTTGTGTTGAAATCTCACTCGAAGTAGCCTTTAATTTAACTAAACATAATACTTTGCAAATTTTTTGCCAAAATAAACGTCCAATTAAATACATTCATTTTTAGTGAAACAGTGGAATTTCACAAATTTATGACCAGAATGTTTAAACCATTGATGGTAATTTCCAAAGAACAACGTTTACTAATAATCTTGTTCTACATCGCGCCATTTGAAGTGAACTGATGTCTGCTGTGCGATCTTTGTGTTAAGTATTCCTTCTCTGACTTTCACTTTCCCTCTTTCGTTATCTTACTTTTCTTTGTCCGTCTTGCTGGTTTTTCTGTGGATTTCATACGAGGTGTATTGTGTGTTGTATTTATAGAAAATCCTATGTATATATATATATATATATATATATAGAGTGTGAGGACACCCCCCCCCCTTTTACTTTTGAACGGTAACAGCTTTGATCGTGCAATTTGGTGTGTTACTATAAAAGTAAAAAAACATTTTTTGACGTAAAAATGACAGTTTGAAAATAGTAGCTGGGCGACATTTTGAATGTTTTCCTGATGGGAAGGGGGGTTGAGTATCACCTTATTTTAAACGTACTTTCATTCTTAAATCAACTTTCGAATTTTAAAACATTTGAATAACTCGTATTCGCGTAACGCCGTTCCGGTGATACAGTCAAGAACTGATTCTGAACATACTATAAAATGTGCGGTTAATCGTTCTTATGGTGTTTACACTCTGACATTTAGTTGTCAAATTACGAAATGTATGAAAAATAACGAAAAACTAAACAACATTAAATTCTTATTTTAAAATATATTGGAAATGTACGCCTAGCATCTCTTGGCAAATAAACATTCGGTTGGAGAATGGTTCCCTAACGTTCTAGAAAATTTCTGGGGTTAGTTGTGCACAAACGTCAATGATACGTTGACGAAGTTCTTCCAAAGACTGCAGATTTGTTGTATAAACTCGAAATTTAAGTAACCCCATAGAAAGTAATCTAGGGGTGAGAGATCCGGCGACTGCGCTGGCCACTTCGTACGACCCCGGCGACCAATCCACCTATGCGTACAAGTAATTTCTCACATCTCTAAAGTAATGCGGTGGGGCACCGTCTTGTTGGAAAATTAGGGCCATGCTGAATTCTTGGGGATTTTGGGTTATAATGTTTTTAATTCGAGGTACATGGGACCCTACAATGTGATTGCCCAAAATACCCGCCCAAGCATTTAATTTTTGGGGAAACTGTATATGTACTTCACGAAATACATATGGATTTTCATCACTCCAGTATCTGCAATTTTCGAGTGTTAACACGTGCGTTCAGATAAAATGTCGCTAAAAAACACATTTTTTAAATAGTCAGGATTTCGTACGATCCTCACTGACATAATCTCGCAAAACTAGAGTCGCCTATCAGAATCATCTTCTGGAATTTATGAAGAGGTTGCATCGGATATGGATGAAATTTATACTTTTTCAGAATTCACTTGACTGAAGAACAGGAAACATTACATGTACTGGTCACCGCCTTCGTACTTTGTTCAGGATTCACTACCATTTCAGCAATTATCTGTATTTTCACATTTTCTGCAATGTCTCACGGATCTTTGTCATATTTTACCGTCCCTATTGATCGAAATTGTGACAGTAAATTATAAAAAAATTTACATGTCAGTCGATGCGGAAAGCGTTCATTAAAGATGCGCACGGCAACATGGTGATTGCGATTAGCTTCACCAAATATGACAACTGCTTCAGTTTTTTCATTCAAAGAACAAGATATTTCTATTTTCGTACACTTTATAATTTGACAACTAAATGCCAGAGTCTAAAGACCATAGCAACAATCAACTGTCACATTTTGTAGTACGTTCAGAATCAGTTCTTGAATATATCACCTTAACGGAGGATTGAAAACGGAATTGGGCGTCTCGCGAATATGAGTTATTTAAATGTTTTCAAATTCATCGGCTGATTTAATAATGAAATTACCTTTAAAATGAGGTGTCACTCGACCCCCCTCCCCATAAGAACAAAAACTTCCAAATGTCGCCTAGCTGTCATTTTGAATCTTTCGGCACTCATTTTCACGTCAAAAAGTAGTTCTTTTACTTTTATAATAGCACACCAAATTGGACGATAAAATCTGTTACCATCCAAAAATTACAAGAGAGTGACGGACTTTTTGTCCTCGCCGTATGTGTGTGTGTGTATGTGTGTGTGTGTGTGTGTGTGTGTGTGTGTGTGTGTGTGTGTGTGTGTGTGTGTGTGTGTGTGTGTGTGTGTGTGTGTGTGTGTGTGTGTGTGTGTGTGTGTGTGTGTGTGTGTGTGTGTGTAGATCGCTTACTTGAAAGTATGTTTTTCTTATCCACATTGTCAAAAGTGCCATTATCGCGTTTACCGAGAGCTATGTGTTTGTCTAACGTTTCGTCCTTTTCAAGCTTGTCCCTCATTTGTGAATAAGCTCACAATGTCGAAGTTTACCAGTGTTCTTCGAGATTGTGTTGAAAATTTCTGATGGTTTTTAACCATTCTACTAGTTTATAGAATATAAATATTTGTCCGCTTAAAGGATTATTGTATTAATTAATAAATGTAAACTAATGAAGAGGCCAAATTTTTCGTAAGGGGTGATATTATCTTGACGCACTGGGTACAGTTAGTGTTGTGTTGCGGGTATGACGCAGTTCTGATATTTTATGAACGTGTGTTTGTATAAGGGATATTATTGAGCACAATTTAAGTCTGTTGTAAATATTGCTAGTGCAATGTGTAGTAAAGCGTTGAGTGTTATTTAAAACAACGTTTGAATGTTATTTTATTGAGACAATAGTGTGCGACACTGTGTGGCTTCTGCATTTCCAGGAATGTACGTTAGAATTGCTTTGAATGGGTAGCGTAAGTAAAACTAAAGAAAGATGTTTACGTTATATTAAAATGTAAAGGAAGAACATGTATGTATTTTTACCTGTATAAATGAGTTAAGATTTCACAATGGAAGCTTTCATGTAGGATTCAAGGGCAAATAGTCTTGAAAATTACTGAATTTTAGGCGTGTGTAGAAATTTCATCATGAGAGTGTCGACTTTGGGCTATTCAGAGAGTTATTACGTTTTTCTTAAAGTTTTCAAGATGGCGTAGATGAATGGTCTGGTAGCTGCGTTATGTTAGTTTCAGATATTGTGCTCGGCAAAAGTAAGTCACATTTAAATACTTAGAGAGTGGTTGATTTTAATTTAACGAAGAGATTTTTGATGACGTTGGCAAGATGTAGGTACTTCAGTACCTGTAGAATAGGAATAGTGGTAGAATAGAAGGGTTTTTTTAAGAGAACATAATGATTTGTGCAAATTTATGTTGTAAAAAGTCGTTTTGCAGCTAAAAGTATTAGTTGGTTTTACTAGAACCTATTGTTGGACATAGAAAATTAATACGTTTACAAGTGAAATGGTTATATGTGAGTTATGAAACGTTTCCAAAAATTTAAGTAGATATATTTGAAACAAACAACAATCGTTATACTAATAAAAGTATTGTGTATACTGTCCGCGCAATACAAAAGAAACAAAAGTGATCCTTTTTAACAAATAAAGATTTTTTAATATTGTAAATTGAAATTGATAGCATTTAATATTAATAATACTGATGTAAATACATGTTTGTTTGATAACAGTACCAAAGCGGTTAAGTTTATGGGTAGTTAAGAATTTAGACGCAATAAAATATTAAATTCGAAGAACATTTAAGATGGCAACTAGTCAACAAATTATCCAATTAATGCAAGCGTTAAAGGACGTGAGTGAAAGCGAGACGTTTAAATTGGCACCGGCAAATCAAAAGGCCGAGCATGCGCAAGTATATATTTGCACAATCCTCAGGATTAATTAAAGAAATTTAACCCGGTTGAGTACGATATTAGCCCTTATTGAGGTATACGGATATATATGTAACGGTAATTTCAGATATATTTGAATGGTGGGCGTTTGATTGTCCTTTATAAATGGTATTATTTGTATTGTAACTTTTACTAGGGCATTGTCTCCACTAATGTATACCTTTACATAATACGATTTAATACATTTAATATAAGTACTAAAATTTTTGTTTCTTTGTGTTGCTTCATTGTCACAGTCAATGAGTATAACATTTTTGCAGAATTGATTAGTAGACGGTTTACCTATTATTTTATTTAAGTCATGATAAACCTTCCCTAACAATATTAATGTAAGACTTCATTAAAGTGAAAGGTCTACCTAGGATTTTAAAGAAAACCAATGTTACATTATTAAATAGTTCTGTTTTTTTTATTTAAGCTACATAAAGGATCGTTTAAGAATAATAAACGTTTGATATTTTGGATGTGTTCAGAACGATTGATCTAAGAATTGTTTATTTTGGGACAGATCAACTACAAAATTTGGTTGCTTATATTTCATTAGTTTCATTGAATATGCAGTATTGGTCTTAGTTGCAAATGCCGTTTACGGCTATACTAGTCACTATTTTATGTTTTTGTGTCTCATACGTAGATAAAAATAGTTTCAGATATGAATCAAAGTGATCCATACTCGGAAGCGTTTAAATATATATGGCAATAATAATAATTATCGTTACGTTTGGTTCAACTTTGAGAATTTTGTGGAAAAATTAGTAGGCTTAATTATAATTTTTCCAAATTAGGTGATATTTATTTCTTTCAGAATATTGATGACAATTATAAATATTAGTTGATATGTAAACAAAGGTGAATTAGAAAGTAGCCAGACAACGGCTAATTACTTTTGTCTATGAATATCCACAGTGCAATCATTAGTTTTCTGATAACTCATATACTTCAAAATTTCCATAAGCTTTGGGAGATTTTGTACTTCATTGTATTTAAGGACTTTCAAAATCGAAGTGACGTGTGTTTGTTGTTTTGGATTTAGATAAATTTGTTAAAATTAGTGGGATGAAATTCAACGTACGTGTTGGATGTTAGAGATTGAATTGTGTATGATATTATCGAGTAGGTTACAATTCTATTTTCCTCAGTCAGATCGAATTAATTTAAGAACCACTTAGGACTATTTTCCCGCATTGAACGTTGTTATTTGTTGTTTGCGTATAAGGTATTTGAATTCAGCCATTTTACATCTTATCTCGAACCCGCCCATCTCCATTGCAGTTAGCCTGGCAACTCACTCACCTTGGTTATACAATAATAAGTATAATAAAATAAAAAAGGTACATATTGGATTATCTTTAAAATGAGAATTGTGCAAAAATGGCTAGTACCATTTTCCTATAGTACAGAGTGTATAATTTCAATATTAATTGGGGGAATATTATGTATACATCGGTGTTATTAAATTTTTAACAGGTTCTGTCTGTTACGCTTTGAATAATAAACATTTATGGTTATTATAATAATTGTATTATTCACGTATTCTCTCGGCCCTGATAGTTTTAGCACTGTTATTGTTGTTTACACAACAATTACCATTAAGTTATTTCTGAAATCATAAGTTCTATGTCATTGACTTTAGACGTATTACTGAATTGTGATATAATAATAGTTGAACTTCCGTAAAATTCTGAAGTAGTACTTGTATGTACCTTCTCACTCTTTTACTCAAATTCATTATTAGAAATCATCAACAAGAACGAGTATACTACGAAAAGCAAAAATGAACACAATTCGGTACATTAACCTTTTTAACAGTCCCGAAAATCGAAAACTTTTACCATTTATCACGTTTTTCTCGAATCATCGGTTAAATAAAAAATAACCTTTTGTTTCTTAATTACTCTTCATAATCACGAATTTCTTGGCTTGACGGTCAAGTGAGCGGTACCATCTTTTATCTTATAATTTCCCTTGACCCGATGATTTACATTATTTCTAATTGATAAGTAACCAGACAGTTGTACATTATAACATCAACTTTTAAATGTTAAAGGAAGATAGGTTATATCACTATTAACCATACTATTTAAAGACATCATTACAACAAACAACAAATCATACATAAATGTCGAACATATATTTTAACCTTTGTTAAGGTAACATTGTGATGCAATTTAATTAAATTTTACTTTAATTACGAAACTACCCTTTTACACGTACCGATAGAAATGAGAAATTTTGGATAACAATAGTAATGATTCGATTCAACTGAAGATAAAATGTTGTAATGATTCACGATAAATGCACCTTCATATTTCGTATAATATCCTGTTAAATTGAGAACAATCATTACGTGTTTAGAAGAACAACGAAAAGGATATTTCACATTATTAGTGCAATGAACAAAATATGTTCGGAATTATACCCTGTGACACTCCATTATGCGTCAAGTTCAAATTTAAACTCTGTCATTACATAATGAAGATATGTAAGTATTCCAGTATAATTAACGCTAATTAGAGTGTTTCGGTGTGCACCCACGCATATTAAAGAGAACGCAGTGATATATGATTTTAACACTATTGTACTATTTTTTTTAAACTAGAACATCAACAACTATTTCTACTTAGATGAATCTTAAGACTCTCTAGTTTATTAATGAAGTGCAGACTTTTGCTACTATAAAATTAAATTAGTCAGAATAATGTATGTGTTAAACTCTCATTAGTGTCAATTTCATTCATTTTTTTTAAATACAATATAAAAATTAGCCTTGGATATCTTTAGATATTTACTTTTTAATCACAATGAACTACGAAAACAATATGAATATATAAATTATAATCACTAAATTAGCACCATTTAGTATTCAGGTAAATTTTAAGGTCAGTATCTATTACAGTTTACCTAACCATTAAAATACATTAGTTTCACTAACTTAATAGTTTAGCGCCTAAATTACATTAAGTGAATTTACACAGCGTTAAATTAAGCATTTATTTACAATTTGCACTTTCTGTTTATAAATTTTTGTAATTATCTCAATTGATAAATTACTGTGTTTACTGTCTTAGAAATTATGATTTTGTGAGAAGACATTTTGTATATTATAATTTATAATATGTAATATAATTTTTGCCTACTAATTAATTGCGTATTGAAACATTAGCTATTAAGTATAATTACTGCATGAGTTACGATTGTACGAACCTACACAAGTTATAAAATAACGTTTCAATAACAATTACAGTTATCTGCTTCGGTAAACGATAATTGTTTTTGAAAATTATTTAGGATGTTAAAATTACTTAAGATATTTAGTTTTTGGCTATGAAATGGTATATTTTTTATTAATTTTTTACAAATTTAAATGTTTCGATAACAATTACAGCTATCTTCTTTAGAATCCTAAGGACAAGATCTCTTTGGAGAGCCAAGGAGTGTACGAGATTCCATGTGGAGGCTACGGACTATCGTATATTGGACAGGCCAACAGAAAGATCAGCGCAAGGATAGAAGAACACAAAAACGCGGTTAATAAAGCTCAAGCGACATTATCCTTGACCCAACACGTAACCACAACAGGATAAAAAATTAAATTTAAGGAAGCAAAGCTTTGGCAATCATCGAGCACTTCACAGCTAGAATTATCAGAGAAGCATAGAGATTGAGAAACACCCAATATGGAAAACATCATTAATCCCTAGACAACTAATTTCCACAATACCCAAAACAGAACAAACAAAAGAAGAAGTGGGAACAGGGAAGAAAACAGTGAAATCAGGGAAGGTAGTGAAAGAAGTGAAATCAGTGAAAGCACTGAAAACAGTGAAAGCAGTGCAAGTAGGGAAAGCAGTGAATGAAAGCAATAGGGTACATAAGCAGCACACACAATAGGAAGTTAGTTCAGTTCGAGTAATTCGAAGCAGGACAGTTACCAACCTTAGAATGGCCAAAACGTCATTTTGAAACAAACGGTCTTTTGGAGTCCAGAAGAACTACGTGGATAAACACCCGAGAAACCAGCAGTACATACAGCAGCCGCTATATATATATATATATATATATATATATATATATATATATATATATATATATATATATATATATATATATATATATATATATATATTTATTCAATCGTTAGACCACAAAAGTGGAATAGATTAAGTCAAAATATGCGTACTATACATAAAATTAAATTTAAGTAAAGTCATTGGTTAACATCTAAGTACATATATATAGACAATGAACTACAATAATAGATAATATAGAAAAACAAATATTAATAAATAAATATAAACACAAATACAATGTATATAAAACAAAATAATTCAAATAATGTGGCAACTAGGACTAGAGGTTATTGTTTTTGTTTTTGCAGCAGTGAAAAAAATTGCTCCACATTATATATGCAATGTTGCATTAAAAGTGACTTTATATTACCCTTAAATTGCATGAGAGAGCCACATTGCTTTAAGGATTGAGGCAGATAATTGTAAAGCTTTACACCAAACGAGGAAGGAGCTTTTGCAGTCATATTGGTTTTATTGACAGGATTACGATAGTCATTCTTTTTCTTTGTATTGTGTACATGAAAATCTGAGTTTTTTTTAAACTGGTTTTGATTCTTATAGACAAAGCATAGAAGCTCCAGAATGTATAAGCTTGGTAATGGCAATATATTATATTGTGTAAAATAAGGTCTGCAAGATTCCCTACTTTTTATACCGGCCATGGAATTACCCTTTTTTGGCTTAGAAATACTTCTTGCGCTAATATTGATAATCCCCAAAAACAAATACCATACAACAACTTTGAATGAACTTGACCATAGTAGAAGGAAATTATAACATGGAATGGAACTACATACTTTAAGGATCTGATTTGAAAGCAAGAACTATTAATTTTTTTTATCAAAGTAGAGCAATGCGTTTTCCAATTTAAAGATTCATCGAATTGAAGACCGAGAAATTTTACTGATGGTTGTTGTAATACATCTGTATTATTTATACTAAGTCCATTACTTAAAATATGTTTATTGAAAGACATAAGACTTGTTTTTGAAAAGTTTATGTATAGCTTATTTTCTATAAACCACTCATTTAGGTCCTCTAAGAGTGCATTTGCCTTAGATATCAAATCATCTGGCTTTGTACTAGATATTAGAGCAGATGTATCATCAGCATAAAGATATAGCGAATAGTTTAAGAAATCAACTATATTATTAATAAAAAGCAAAAAAAGAGTTGGACCTAGTATGGAACCTTGGGGAACCCCTACTGTAACAGGCAAAATGGACGAGTGGCAGTGATTAATGACGTGGTTGGGCGATTTATAAGTCACTCTTACAAACTGGGATCTTAGTGAAAGGTAAGATTGAAACCATTTGGCGACGGTGCCCTTATAGCATACCGTTCTAATTTGTTTAACAATAATGAATGATTTACGCAATCAAAAGCTTTAGTTAGATCGCAGTAAATTCCAACAACAAACTTTTTCTCATCTAAAGCTTCCACTATTTCATGGACGAAAGAGTGTAAAGCAGTAATTGTTGACTGTTTCTTTCGAAAACCATACTGTCTATCAGTGATAATGCTATTCAATTCTAAATGACGCAGAAGTCTTGATAGCATTTGCATATTCAAAATTTTGAAAATGAAGAGTTAAGTGATATTGGGCGGAAATTAGAAACATCGCTATGACTACCTTTTTGTGCACCGGAATGACTAGGGCACATTTTAGTAGTGTAGGAAACACACCTTGTTCAAATGACAGATTAATTAGTTAGTGATAGGGTTAACAATCGCTAAGTGAACTTGTTTTAAGAGTTTACAGGGTATGTCATCTGGACCATAGCTGTTTTTGTTTTAAGTTGCTTTATAATTAGGCACATGTCTTCTTCACTAAATGGAAAAGCACACATACTGCTATATGTTCTTGATTTTTAACATTTTTAAAACATTACCGGTAGATGACATGTTTGATATTATTCTGAGTGGTTCTTCTATAAAGAATGTATTGAATTTTTTGCCACTTGATTAGGGTCATTAATTGTGTTTGTATCTGTATCCGTACGCAAAGATATGTTTGAAAAGTGTGTTTCTTTGCCAGTAAGCTGAGATATGAGTGACCAAGCAGCTTTTTGTTGATTATCGGCATATAGGATTTGATTAGAATAATATGCAGCTTTGGTCTTTTAAACCAGTTGACGATGGCGACGTTTACTTTGTGAGTAAAGAGAGTTAGTTCTGGGTACTTAGTTGTTAGCTGATACAGATCGTGAAGGTTTTGGCTGGAGATTTTACAGAATTTGTTACCCAATTTGAATTAGCATTACATTTTTGAGGAACTTCGACCTACATGGAAAAAAAGGTTGAAATAATGCAGGATAGTTTTGTGGAAATAATTAAATGCATCATCAAGTGTTGCAAAATTTTCAAAATCGATCCAACGTTCCTGTTTTAGGGCACTAGCAAACTTAAAAATAGAATCTTTGTTATAAGAACGTTTGTTAATTACTTTTGGGTTTATAGATTCCTTATTATGTTTATTAGTTTTAAATGTAATGTAATTATGGTCAGATACTATGCAAGGGCGTACATTATGTGAGCTTCCATTAAAATTGACAAAGATGTTGTCCAACACAGCTACCTTCCTTGTCGGTTTTACAACTACATCAAATAATCCAAACGTGGATAGCATGTCTCTTAATCTAAGTACATTTCGATCATTTCTGTCAAAATGCAAGTTAAAATCGCCAGCTAAGATCATATATGAGCTCTTATCAAACACAAAGTTCAGTGCATCAGACAATTTATCTAAAAAGATTGTGAAGTCGCCAAGAGGTGATCTATAACAAGTAATTATTATATAATTTTTTTGGTTAAAACTCCAAATTACACCGCACACTTCGAAGCCTAATTCCTGACAAAAATTCTCTAAGTCTAAAGAATGCACATTTAGATTTTATTTTGCATATATTGTTACACCACCATGAATGTGCAGTATCTATATATATATATATATATATATATATATATATATATATATATATATATATATATATATATATATATATATATATATATATATATATATATTATACAGTGTGAATATTTTAAAGTGTTACAAAGGGATATCTCGAAAACCGCTTGACTATTTAAAATGGAATTTTTTGATATTAACATGCCACAAGGGGAACGTATTTTTTTTTCGTAAGGATGGGGGCGACATATTAACATTTCTTGAACGGACCAATCGGTCAGTTCGGGTCAAAGTAGGGAAAACCTGCTCCGATCCTTTTCAACCAACAGTAGGCGTTCCGCAAGGCTCTGCCTTAGCCCCTATCCTTTACACCATCTTTGCATCCGACATTCCCGAAGTTACCCAACCCGGAGTAGTCATTGCGCAGTTCGCGGATGACACCACCTTTTGGACGGTTGATCGAAACAGCGAAACGGCCTCCCGCCTCATATCCAAAACCCTACGGAACTTCTCTAACTGGGCGAACCAGTGGAGAGTCTCCGTCAATCCCACCAAAACACAAACAATCCTTTTCCGACATCCTCATTACGCAGAGGATAAGTTCTCCAATCTCGCCTCAAGTAAGGCTCACACTCCAAGATGAAATCACCTACCTAGGAATCCTCTTCACTAGAACCCTCCATTGGCTCCCCGATGTAAATAGAACACTAAACAGGATTAGAAACCGCGCAAACCTACTGGGGTAGAATCAGAGGTTGTCACCCCAAAACACTTCTACACACATATAAAACATATATCCGCCCTGTTATGGATTTCCGAGCTCCTATATACACAAATATTAACCCCAATCACCTTTCCTCAATCAACTCCTGTGAACGCCGAATTTTTAGACGGATACACAGATTACCCCTCAGGTACCCTAATGACCTCACTCTACACCACGTCAATATACCCCCAATCACAAACCGTATCCAAAAACTCCAGGAACACTTCGCATATAAAAGAATTTTCGGTAACACTATCCCAACCAAAGAAATCCTTACCACTCCCTACAACTACCGCTTTCCCAAATTCCCTCGAAAAAAACCCAAATTAAAATTCAAACATCCTCCCACAATCCTCACGACCACCCTGAGGAGTAGAAGAATCCTCGATAATACCCCATATGCCCTCCGCATCCCCCCGTCTATTCGATGACGACCCAGCATGACACCGGCCAACGATCTAATTAATCACCCTGCACGCCACACTGCACTAACCCACACACACACACTTAAACCCAACCACACACTATTCAACATTTCAAATTCAAAATTTAAACACTTTTTTTTTTTTTTATTACCAAAAATTACCACACCCCATGATTGTACAGAATACAATAACACAAGCAGCGCAATACCAACAACAAGGGAACGACCAGGGCTGAAGAGGAGAAGGACTCCTGAACAGTCTACAATAAGATATATATAAGCTAAAATAAGTAATTAGTAACCATAAGCATGAGCATACTAACAAAAAAACATAAATTAACATTTCAAATGGAATAATATAATTTTTTTGGCAAAAATTGATACCGTGGAGTCAGTCATGTATTACTACAAAAGATCGTCAAATTCGTGTGAACGGTTTTTACAATAAAAAACCCAGTAATAGCTAATATGGCATTTTTGATCCAAGTAAGCCGATACATACAACACGTGTCGTCGTTTCCATGGAAACTATTTGTTTCAAGCTTCAAACTAACAGTTTTTGACATTTTGTGGTCGTAATTATTATTAGAAGTAATGAATGTCTTTCAAACATTGAGGTAACTTTTCTAAATTGGTTTTACTATTACATACTTTATCACTGTTAATTTTTATATACATCATTTCCAAAAGTAATCGTTTAGTAAAATTTTTTTCTATGTCTAAAATTTCAATATTTTCTTAATCAATTAAGTGAATAAATAAATAAGAATCTTTTGCCAAAGCTGTACTTTTTAGTTTAAGTCTCACATCAGGTTTATGTTGTACAATGCGATTTTTAAAGGTTGCAATGTAATTCCAATATATATTGTTTAACAATTATTACAAGAAATTTGGTAAATAGTATTTGTTGTTTGATTACACGGTGTTAACAACTTTTAATTTTGAAAATAACCTAGAGCCTTTATTTTGTGACTCAAAAGCTGGTTTTATTTCATATTTAGCTAAAGGTATATAAATTAAAGATTTATTTGTGTGAGGGATTGAAATATACTTATGTATGTGCTTGTGTGTGTGTGTGTGTGTGTGTGTGTGTGTGTGTGTGTGTGTTGTGCGTGTGGTGTGTGTGTGTGTGTGTGTGTGTGTGTGGGCGTGCGTGCGTCCGTGTGTATGTGGGCAGGCACGCGCGCGCTTGCGTGTGCGTGTGTATGTGTGGATGTATCAGCTTCTGGAGAAATAAAATCAAGCAGACGCACCGATCCATCCATCCAAAAAATTACTTCAAATATGAGTGTACTAATTAGAGCTGATAATTCAGGTTATACAATGACATGTACCTTCACGTCCTTGAGAAGTAAGTTAGTAAAAATAAAACGGAGAATCTTCACTATTTTCAACTTGTTTAATGCATTGCTTTCAACGAAACCTAGCAAAGTCTACTGCTGCTTGCCAAAGCCACGCTAAGTAAATCTAACTATTCCTCATTTTCACAACCTAATTATTTTTCTTTATTTCACATTTAAGTGTAAAAAACATCTGAAGAAAAAATAGTATATTTTATGCGGAGCAAAGTGACTTTTTGTGGCTCATCTCTATTTGCCGGACTCACTACGTTAGTCTGTCAAACCTATAGATTCGCCACAAAAAGTCACTTTAGCTCCTTATAAAATAATATACTATTAAATTATTATGTAAATTTAGAATGAATGGAAATGCTGTTATTTCGGATATACCAAAGGAGCTCTTATAAATATTTTGGTGAACTAAAGATAGAGAGTGCTTCACATTCCTTTAGTTGAAAGGCGACAATCTACTGGTTGCAGAAACCTTCATAGGTTGTCGTGTTGCTTATGGACTAATATTTCCTTTAACTGCTACATTTAATTTTTTTTGTTTTTTTTTTTAATAACTTTGGCCCTCGTCTGCTAAGTTTAATCCAACATGCTAAAGCACTTAGGAATACTTAGAAAGATGGATAGGGGGATATTGCATTTCAAAGAGGCGTGTATGAAAGGCTACCTTCATTTTTTTCATACCATAATTGAGAAGGAATAGGAACTAAGAAGATTATTCCAGAATTTAGAAGCCTTGTAGAAAAATATGGATTGTACCCGTTTGGTACGACAAGTGGAAATTTGTACTGCATATTGGTGATGTGAATGAGCAAACAAAGTATGCTTTGTAAAGGCGAGCTTAGATGTAATCCAGCAGCACAGTCATTGTAATACCGATAGTGCAAAGAACAGAATTGAAACTATTTCATTATGCTCCAGGGACTTTATGTGAGGAATTAAGGACGGGTGATTTATAAGCCTAATCGCTCTTTTTTGAGCACGGTCAACGATAATGAGAGCGCATTGGAGAACATCAATCAAGAGGTAAGAAATATATTCTAGATGAGATCGAATTTAGGGTTTATACAGCAGGAAGAGTTGTCGGGAGGTAAAGCACTGCTTAGATCTGTACAGAAAGCCTGTTCTACGAAGAACTGCTTCAGCAGCTGACAGAAGATGGTTAACCTATGATAGACTTGAAAACTCAGCCATTCATACTTACAATAAAAAACTAGAAAATTTAACTAGATTATTACTTCCCCATTCAAAGATATTTCAGTGTCTTTGTTGAATGAAATGGCCATTTCGGTTTTAATCTCTTGATTTAAGATTGAAGGTGGATTACTATTATGAGTAGACTGAAATGAACTAAAATGAAGAGTGCTGCCGTCAGCAAATCTCTGAATCGGGTTCAACAAGTAAGATCGTTTATGTACAGCAGAAAAGGTGTAGGCGGTATCACTAATCACTGTGGCACGCAGCGTTAATGACAACTTCTTTTGAAAAAAAGCCATTAACTACCACACGTCTTTGTGTTCCATCAAGGAAGAAGGAAACCGAGTTGATGAGCGTATCAGTTAACCTGAAAGAGGTGAGTTTGGCAAGTAAACACTTATGCTAAACTTGATCAGATGCTCTTGGGAGACCTACAGCGACTACAACTGTTTTACCAGATAGTTTTAATGTATTATTCCAAACTTGGGCTACATTTGAAAAAAGATCACTTATTGAACGACTCTGCATAAAATCATATTGGTGATCGCTAAGAAGTTGTTAGATTCAATGAAAGACGACGATTGATGGGTTTTTCATAACTCTAGACAAAATGGAAGTGGAAGTGGACAATTCGTAGTTAGAGGGATCGGTCTTCTCGCCTGTTTTGGGCATAGATTGAACATTTTTTAAATTCCATAAAGACGTATAGATCGAATAGTACTTAGATAGGACTGGTACTAGTTCGGCGGAATATTTCTTTAAGACAATAGCTGGGATACCTTCTGGGCCAGTCGCGTTACAGTGATCAAACCTATTGATGATCGACTCTAGTAGCTTGTATCAAAAATTAATTGGATTCATAGCGTATGAAGTGGAGTAGTGATTTCTCAAATAAATTATTAACTTCAATTATTGTAAGTTAATGTAATTGGCGCTGCGAACAGGATCTCCAGCAATAGTGTATCTTAATACTTAATTGGGAACCTACCGCCCGACAATCCGCCTGGAAGTTCCTGTATCCACGTTCAACTGATTTCAACCTAAGAAGCACTTCACCTACAGTACATCCGAGGGATCTTTGGGATTGCGTAATCTTAAAATGGCTGGCTAAACCACCTACGTTTCAAACTTTAAGTAATCTTATAAAGAACGCGTGAAAGGATAGAACCTAAATACGGGAGTCTTTCACACGCTGTTCAACGTTAGTCAAATTCCGAAACCTAACTTAACCGCACTTTCTGTCTGTACTAGTTATTAACGCAGGTGATTTGTTTCGTCTTTTTTAAATACTATACCAATCTGTTTGCCAACATTATTGTATTCCATCGTAAGTATTTAACTTAGATTTATTTTATAATGGACGTATTAACCTTTAAACTATTAATTACTAATTTTTTTTTCTAGTTGTAGAGATGCCAGGGAAAAGTTTAAGCTCGCGCTAAATTAGTAGATGCTGCTAGAGATGTTTTTATTATCTCTAATTGCCACACTTAGGCACAAGTCAAACTAGCATTAATAAATCCTTTGCAGATTGCAGGAATGAGAGTTTATTAGAAAACGATTTAGATAACTGAACGTATTAGAACAAAATTACAATATTTTCTAGAACACATTAATATTAATGAGAATAATGTAGATTTAAAGAACTATAAAATTCATAATTTTAATAAGAAAGCATTAGATACTTATCTATCAGGTTTACTAGAACCACATCACTCATTTATGAATTATCATACAGTAAACTCGTTAGAAGAATGTTCAAAGATTGTGTCAATCATCGACAACAGGCGAATTTTATGAACTTTATGAGACAAAAAGGTCAAAATAAGCAAAATTATAAGCCTTTAAATAATTGATCAAAAACCTTAGCAATCTAAGCAACATCAAATTCAAAATAACTCATCTAGTTTTAGTCCTTTAAACACATCTAGGCAATTTAATTATAATCTGCAAATTCCCACAAATAATCAGTTCAAACCAAATCTCTTTCCTTGTGGACCCATAAACGTTCAGTCGTCTTATTTAATTGTAAATAGATATGCGACTAATAGTGACGTATTTGGTAAGAAAGTGAAATCAAAACCGATACCTATGTCGATATCAACAAGAAATACAAACTCAAATCACCGGCCAAATTGTCAAAGCCAAAAAAACGTTTTTCAACCGACTGGAAAAACTCTTCAACGTTGACGAACATCAGGATGAATCTGAACCCATCCAAGACCGTTTAATGGACCGCAATGAAGACTTGACAGAAGTAGACGAAAATGATTGTAAATTTTCTGATACCGGACTCGGAAGAATCATCTCGATATAAACACTCTAACCAGTAAGCCTAAACTACCGCTTATTACAATACCGTATCTGGGTTTAAAAATTTTAATAGATAGTGGAACTTCAAGTTCAATCGTTAACCCAAGTCTTGCAAAAGAAAATTTTCAAAATCATTTTTTTGAGAAACCATCCACTGTAAAAAATATAATTAGAACTATCTCCGATAATCAAAATATAAGATACTATATCTTGAAGGAATTTGGAATCAATAGTGATATTGACTTTCACGTGCTGCATTAGCATCAAAGATTTGACGTACTCTTAGGGAGCGAAGCCCTCAAGGTATTAAGAGCAAAAATTGACAACCAAATCTTAGAAGTAGGCAACTGCAAAATACCTATCTATTTTGAACTAAATCCCAACAATTACTATAAGTTTTTGTTATGAACGAATAAGTTCAAAGGTAAATATGTAATTGAAAATTATTATCAATTTTATTAAATACATAAATAAAAGTTTACCTCGAGTAGGATTTGAACCTACGCCCTGTACTTTGCTAGAGTACCGCGCTAATCAAATGCGTCATCAAGGTTCAAGCCCCAATCGATGTAAATTTTGTTTTTATGTATGTAGAACTGATGTAAATTCTAAGTATAATGAGATAACAATCAAATTACTTGTATTAATGGAATGTGAACCTGCAATATCACAAAGATTCACACATACCAAAGCAACTTGACTAATATCAAATTATTATAAGTTTTTGTTAGGAACGAATAAGTTCAAAGGTAAATATGTAATTAAAAATTATTATTAATTTTATTAAATACATAAATAAAAAGTTTACCTCGAGTAGGATTTGAACCTACGCCCTGTACTTTGCTAGAGTACCGCGCTAACCAACTGCGCCATTAAGGTTCAAGCCCCAATCGATGTAAATTTTGTCTTTATGTATGTAGAACTGATGTAAATTCTAACTATAATGAGATAACAATCAAATTACTTGTATTAATGGAATGTGAGCCTGCAATATGACAAAGATTCACACATACCAAAGCAACTTGACTAATATTAAATTATTATAAGTTTTTGTTAGGAACGAATAAGTTCAAAAGTAAATATGTAATTAAAAATTATTAATTTTATTAAATACATAAATAAAAAGTTTACCTCGAGTAGGATTTGAACCTACGCCCTGTACTGTGCTAGAGTACCGCGCTAACCAACTTCGCCATCAAGGTTCATACATACATGAAGACAAAATTTACATCGATTGGGGTTTGAATTTCGATGGCACAGTTGATTAGCGCGGTACTCTAGCAAAGTACAGGTCGTTGGTTCAAATCCTACTCGGGGTGAACTTTTTATTTATGCATTGAATAAAATTAATAATATTTTTTAATTAAATCCCAACAATTTTATACCATTTACGCAAATAGTTTCAAATTCAATGAAAATGTACCAGTGAATATTGAAGGTCATAATTCCCGAAACTAAATTAAGTAATATTATTGTACCAGAATCTATAAGCTACGCAAAAGACGGCATTTGTGAAATCCCATATGGAAACGCTGACAAAATAGAAGTGAACTGCAACCAACAAACAGATGTCCAACCTACTTTTAACATAAAAACAAAAAAGAATTTAGATGCTGAATTTACGAATATCATCAGAACACCTCATTTAAATCTATATCTGCTTTACGTATGCAAAACCGTTACAACTTTCACCGCAACCAAATTAGCTCGTGGATCCGTTTCTTATAAAAATAGTCTCCATGTACTTACAAAGTTCAAGATTCTACGGGTAAATCGTCCGGAGTATACCACCTAAAGATCGGAAACCAAATACTGTCTCTTCTGATTCTTCTTATTCTGGTAGCGAACCTACTACAAACCTTTTTAACTATTGCTGACAACTGAAAACGTCGTTTCCTTCTGGACGTTCCTGGGCGTAGAAAACGTCACAAATATTAATTTCCTTTGCCTTCTCTGTTTTTGCGGTTTGGTTGGGCATTGTAGGGAAGGAACTACGGAGACTTCCCCTTCGTCATCCGTAACTGAACATCCAGCCCCTTTACTCCTCCTGTCCCCATTTCTCCTAAGAAGTTTCCACCTAACTTTCCTTAGGGAGATCTTTGGGGACTTTCCCTTTTCATTTCACTTTCCTATCTGCTGTATTTGTTCTAAATTTACTCTAGCTTCCTGCTTCACTATACTGAATGAATGATGTGCGACTGGACCTAAGAGGAATGGGATGGGTTTGCCTTCCCTGTGCGAGCTTCAGTCACAATGGGATCCTGAGAATCAGAATCAATGGGGTTATATTTTCGCCGCAAATGAGATTTCCTCTTTCTCTACGACTATCTCTTAATATCACCTATGGAACTTCATCAGTGCTAGTTCATGGTGTCATAAGATTGAGTTGGGGTCTACAATGGGCTCTTCTTCTTCAGCAACGGGGTCAAAATTTTGGGCTTTGTTTTCCTGAAGGTTGATATTTTCTTCGGCTGAGGGGTTGGGTTAACTTATAACTTACAAACGTTGGGACAAGTCTGCCGTAGCCCTACATATGTTTGATAAAAATCATGTAGTAGGTGAAGTATCATTAATGAAACATGATAGTAATAAGCACGAACTTGATTGTTATGAAAGTTTAGAGATCTTCAAAAACAAAAAAATTCTAATGAATACTGATGGTCAAGGACCTTTAGGCTACTCAAAACTCATTAAACTTTCACTTTCACCAGATTAGCAACGAAGCGTTGCTCGCTGATGGTATATATGTTAGAAATTTTCTTTAGTCCGCCGTAGTCGACCGCTGATGATGATAGCGTAGCTGTCGAAACGTGTTCGGTGTTTTTTAATTTTGTGTGGTACGTGAGTGTATTTTGTTTGTTAACTTATAGAGATTTTGCATTTATACATTTATTTAGGATTTCGGTTTGTCTGACACTTTAGATCAGTCTAGGGTTGGGGTATGGAACAAAGTTGGGCTTCAAAGATTTGTCCTGAGTTTATACTCGAACTTGTTCCTTCATTTTATCTTTTCTCCTAGCTTTTGTTTCCTCTACCGAGGTGCCACTTATGCTGGAGGGGAGTTGTTACACTTCGTTTTACCTATAAAATGCCGTCGTACATACAAAATATTTGAATTTATTCCTAATTTTCTGTATATTTCCATTTCGTTTTGAGGTAAAATAGGGTTCTAGCGAAAGAAAGTTTTGAATTTTCCTAGTTTTCCAACTGCATCGCTTAATGTAAATGTTGTCAAAGCTTAATTAATTAATAGACTTTGCTTTATCTTTATGGGTTTTACTCTATTAATGCGTTTCGACAGATATATATCTTAAATTCACGTTAACCAGTTTCCATTTTGAAAACCAAGATCTTCGTATTACTTTAGACTCTGGCGAATGTTAACCAACAATTCGTATTCCTATATACTCTTATGTCAATATGGATAAGCCGTTGATGCTTATTATTTTCTCTACAGCCTGACTAGCTCAGGACCTTCGTGGATTTCGTAAACCAATCTCTTCGTATTTCTCTTCATGCGAATATTAACTAACGAGTTCGTACATTCTTTTATGCGATTATTAAAAGAACACTTTATAGTGTATTTCCTTGTCTACAAACTTATTAAAGTCAGGACCTTCATGGGGGTATATTCCGCCCACATATTATCTTCGTGCGGGTATATTCCTCCCACATGTTACCTTCGGGGGGGGGGTATTCGACCCACATATTTACTCTGGTTTGGGCAAATTCTAACCACCTACTATTCGACTGCCTGGTTACACCTTTGTGCTCAAGTCGTGCAAACATAAAATAGCGTACAACTATTTTGATTTTAATGATTAAATGATTTTGATTTGCACGGTGTAATTGCGTTATATTCACAATGCTCTTGTGTTTTTAATTTTTGATTTTACTAAAACATAAAAGCAAAAATGTGTCTTTGTAACCTTCTGTGAGGTAGCAGACTGTCTACTCTCTTACCAAATACAATATGTGTTTGGTTAAATAAAATATTAGAATACGATTACTGACCAAGAATAAGCGCAATATATTTAATTTTATTGTAGCTGTTTCAAACGGTATGAAAGCACGAATTCAAGTTTTAAAAAACGAGCGCTCGAAAGCGTTTTTCGGTAAACTTATGGGCTGGTTTAATCGACGAATACTTGCTGGGCTCGTACATGCTCCCATCTAGGCTGGAGGGGCAGTCGTATTTGGCATTCCCGTAGCATCAGCTTCCAGAGTATTTAGATGGTTTGCCTTCGGCTCTGCGAATCCCCTTATGGTTCCAGCACGATGAAGCGCCCTCCCACTTTGTTGACCTTGTCAGTACCTGCTTAGATGCGACTTTGCCAAATCGCTAAGCAAGATTGCATTGACTCAGGAAAAATTAATTTTAACCCGTTTTTTGGAAACGAATTTGAAGTTAATAAAGTGATACATTTCAATTTTGGAGACATGAAGAGGACTGACATTGCAAGCGAACAAGTCATCAGGGCCGCAACCAACTCAGTTGCAAGAAGGTGTAGGGTTTACCTCGCTCAAGGAGGTGGGCACTTTGAGAATTAGCGGTGATTTTTGACAATTTGTTTAGTAAAAGGTATTACACACATAAACATTGATAGTTTTGTTCATTGCAATATTACAGATTAATTCGGCTACTGGAAATTGTACCAAAAAGGCAAAAGTTCTCCAAAAAAAATTACGTTCATTTTGCCACTGGTGATCTATACTATGGGTGCATAAGTCATCAAAAATCAACCGACTCGATTAATTTTTTTTTTACCGAATTAAATATTAAAATTATGCCATTTCTACAGTTTTAATTATTTATTGCTAACGATAATTAGGATTAATTATCCACAAAATTTCAGCTAAAGTTTAAAAATTTCAATGGTTTTTATTTTTTTTTTTTTTTTTTAACTGTAACTGAAACTCCATTCCCCAAAATGACACTGAATTCGGGAAAAAAATTTCCTACGCCATCTTGAATTCCCCACTGTGTTAGAATTTCGAAAAAAAAATTGACACCACTTAATCGGCCAATTGGCCCATTTTACCTATACAGCAAAATGTTACGTTTGTTCTTGCGAATAGTTGAAAGTTTACTTAAAACGTTACATTTTTGTACAGAAATTCGTGGAACAAATTCAATGCAATTTTGCCAGAAGTGCATTTTAGAGGATTACCGTCATTTTAATGATAAAAAAGGCATAGTAAACTGCAGAAGTATCAAAACCACCCTTTTCTTGGGGGGGGGGGCGATACAGTTCTTCCACTGGAAGGCTTACCCATCATCTTCATTTTTTGTAAATACTCCGTATTTCGCATAGTTTCGAAGGAAAAAAACGTTTCTCAAACACTGATAACCGATAGTCTTAGAACAAGTTTAATAAAATTTCAATACAACATTTAGATAACCATGGACATAAAGACAAAATTATTTTTATAACAAGTGTTCATTAATGCAGAGATCGATTCGACGTAAAACATTGAGATCAGAACATCGTCGTTTTCTCGTAACTCGTTTACTGCATTTTAAATTCTGTTCCACAGTATATACATGACAATTTACAACCACTGTATACGTTAATTACCAATAAGTGACAGTAACTGGGATATAGGTCAACTTGGACTGATTTATTGATGAGACAACTCTGTTTTTTAAGTACCAATATTTCGCAGATTTATTTTCTGCTTTGTCAAGGTTCTAAACGTTTTACAATGCGTCAATATAGCGATTGTAGAGTTAAACCTCAAGCTTGCGAGCTAACTACTCACGTAACTAAACTCGATCACGTAATGACATACGAAGATACCTGAGTGATTGTCAAAGATAACAACCACAAAAAGACGATCTTTCCTTGAGATGTGTTACATAAGGACTAATATGGGCAACATCATCAATGCTAAAAGTGATATCAAGAATTTGAGTAACATTAATTATACCTTCTTATTATCTTGCTATGTATAATTATCAGATTCTTTATAACTTACCCTGTATATTGCAAATTTTGTATTGAACGTAGATATTGTTATTAGGAATTATCAAGAACGACTAATGTTGTATGTATTTTTATCGCAAGAACGTTGAACGTCTGTATGTTACAAATTTAACACCTTCTCAGCAACTTTTAGTATTTAAATGTAAATAGTATAGCGTTTTTATTAGCTATCTGTGTTTTCATTATTCAGATCTCAATTCTATGTAAGTTTAGTAAGAAATTCATTTACTATATTGACGCATTGTAAAACTTTTAGAACCATGATAAAGCAGAAAATAAATCTGCGAAATATTGGTATTTAAAAAACAGAGTTGCCTCATCAATAAAGAAGCACAAGTCGACCTATATCCCAGTTACTGTCACTAATGAATAATATATATATATATATATATATATATATATATATATATATATACAGGGTCCGGCAACAAGAGCGCCTTCTTCTATATCTTCCGTTTCATATAAGCTAGATTAATAAAATTTGGGATAGGGTTATAGTTTAGTTATGTGCATATTTTAAAATTATTCACGTGTATACAGATTGTTTATTTAATGATGACCAAACTATAATAAAAGAAATTTAAATAGAACACCCTGTATATTATTACTTTTTTGAATTCTTAACACATTGTTCCTAACAAATTCGAAATATATTTCCCTATCCCTAAATATAGCCGTTTTTGAGTTATGTCGATTTTTATAAAAAAAATTGAAATTACAGAGATAGCTTTGAAAATATACCTCCGTAACCGCTGAAAAACAAAAGTTATCTAATTTATATCAGAACAAGTACACAGATAGAGCTTTCTTATAATACAAAGAAAATGTCACAATTGCACACAGGGTGTTTACAATTGACTTGCCAATCAGACATTATTCCAACTAGTAAAAGTTTACTTTTTCAAATAGAACACCCTGTATATTATTCCGTTTTTGGTTTCTACATATTAACCCTCATCAATTCGATATACAATTCCTTATCCCTAAATATAGCCGTTTCCGAATTATTTTTAATTTTTCAAAATGAATAAGATTATTGGAACATTTTTTTTAAATCCATGGCCTCGTATAAATAGAAAAAAAAACAGTGGAAAACAATTGTATTGCAAATTAAAAAACGCAACAGAAACTAATACACTATAATTATTAAAATTATTTCTAAAAATACTAATAAAATAAAAAAAATAATTTATCGCTGATCATTAGCGATAATGATTTATATTAATTGTTCAAAATGTTGTCCGTTTTCTCGGATGCAGACCTGAAGTTGATTTTTAAAAGATTGCTCAACTCTACGCAACAACTCAAGAGGAATGCTATGAAAAGCCTGTGTTATACGATTACGCATATCTTCGGCAGTGGTTGGTGGTTCCCTATAGACAATACTTGTTATGTATCCCCATAAAAAGAAATTTATTCTTGTCAGATCAGGGGACCTAGCTGGCGACCTCACAGGTCCATTTCGCCCAATCCATTTATTTGAAAAGACTCTATTGAGATAATCTCTTACATCTGCAGAGTAGTGAGCAGGAGCGCCATCATGTTGATACCACATTGTGGCTCTAATATCAAGAGTAATATTTTCTAATAAGCCCGGTAAATCATTACGCAAAAAGTTAAGGTACTTCTCACCATTCAAGTGTCCATCAAAAAAGAATGGACCGATGACATAATCCCCAACGATGGCACCCCAGACACTTAAAGGCCACTTATGTTGATTATCAACTTTTCTTAATAAATGTAGATTTTCTGAGGAATAATAATGAAAATTATGTGTATTAACAAATCCATTCTTATGAAATGTTGATTCATCTGTCCATAAAATATTATAAAAAAAATTTGGGTTTTGAGTAATTTTTTCTCTGGCCCAGTTACAAAATCTTACTCGATGATCGAGGTCTGCATCGCTCAATTCTTGGTGTAACTGAATATGATAGGGATGTAAGCGATTCTTCTTTAAAAGACGGCCTACTGATCTCTCACTTATACCAACTATTTCCCTTATGTCCTTTTGGCTTCTGTGATGATCCTCTTCGATGGAGAGAAGAACCCTCAATTCACTATCTTCATTTGTAGAAGGTTTAACACGTTCATGTTTGGAGTAATTGGCACATGAAGTTGAAATAGATCTACTCATAACTTTCTGAAACGATCTTGCGTTTGGATGTCTTCTATCTGCATATCTTTCAGCATAAATTCTGCTGACCAATAAACAGTTTCTTTCTGCAGCACCCAATACGAATATCATATCAACTAACTCATTTTGTGTAAAATTCATTTTATAAAAATCTTGATTACTAACAATAACACTCGTAAATGGTTAACTACAGTTTTATTTATTTACGTTAAACATTCAATTTTTATAAGAAGCACACTTGATTTTCAAATTTTACTTGAAATTGAAGTAAATATTTGTCAAATTCTTGTTAACATGCAATGCCTCCAGTACAAAAATTGAAATTAGTCTTCTATCATAATACATTAGTTTCTGTTGCGTTTTTTAATGTATAATACAATTGTTTTATGATGTTCTTTTTTATCTATACGAGGCCATAGATTTAAAAATGTCTCAATAATCTTATACATTTTGAAAAATTGAAAATAATTCGGAAACGGCTATATTTAGGGATAGGGAGTTGTATGGCGAAGTGATAAGGGTTAATATGTAGAAACCAAAAATGTAATAATGTATAGGGTGTTTTATTTGGAAAAGTAAACTTTTACTAGTTCGAATAATGGTTGATTGGCAAGTCAATTGGAAGCACCCTGTATGCAATTGTCATTTTTTTCACATTAAAAGGAAGCTCTATCTGTGTACTTATTCTCGTATAAATTAGATAACTTTTATTTTTGAACAGTTAAGGAGGTACATTTTCAAAGCAAACGCAGTAATTTCAATTTTTTTTTAGAAAAATCGAAATAACTAAAAAACGGCTATATTTAGGGATATATATAGGGATATATATTTCAAATTTATTAGGAACAATGTGTAGAATTAAAAAAAGTAATAATATACAGGGTGTTCCGTTTAAATTTTTTTATAATAATTTGGTCCTCTTTAAATAAACAACCTGTATTCGCGTGAATAATTTTAAAATATGCACACGACTAAACTATAACTGCATTCCAAATTTTATTAATTTAGCTTATATAAAACGGAATATATAGAAGGCGCTCTTGTTGCCGGACCCTGTATATAGGGTGACATAGAAAAAAGTGCCATGCATAGTGCCACGCGATAGAGGACACCAAAATAAGAAACAAAGTTCCTATGAACTTAGGTCCGCAACGCCTTCGTTTAAAAGATATAGGGTGTTGAATTTTAATTATTTTTTCGTTTTTTTTATATCTTTTTACAATGATGTAATAAGCGGACGAAATTTTGTATACAGGGGCTTTTTATCACGCAGAATTCAAATATGTCCTTAGTTCTTTTATTACTGATAGAGGACGCCACATACAGGTTTCCATCTTGTTTGAATCGGTCCTAACTTTTTTGCTTTACACTGTATGTCATTTTCGACTGGAAAAATTTGTTTTCCCATCTTTTCTGCTTCAGAAAAGTATACCTTATTGAAGTCGCTAGGACCAACGGTTTACGAGAAAAATGCATCCGATGCACGCCCGTATCATTTCCAAAAGGTTCGTTCACTATTAGAACATGACTATCTTCCTCGTGTAGAATTTTGCGAATGGTTGCAAAATCAAAGACACGATATTTTTTCTTCAATTTTGTTTACTGATGAAGCTGGTTTTAGCGGTGATGGTGTTCTGAACCTACATAATATGCACCATTGGAGTGATGAAAATCCTCATTAAACCGTAATTAGAAGTCACCAATATGGATTTTCTATTAATCTGTGGGCAGGTATAATTGACAAAGACTTAATTGGCCCATTTCAATAGCCCAATCGATTAACAGGTGAACTGTATCGAAATTTCTTGGAGAATGAACTAAATACGTTATTAGAGGATGTTCCATTGGCTATTATTGGTAGAATGCGTTACTTGCATGATTGCGCGCAAGCTCACTTTTTTCGATTGGCAAGGGAATTTGTGGATAGGAGATTTGGAAATACGTGGATTGGTCGAGGGGGGCCTGTACCCTGGCTAGCTCGTAGTCCCGACCTTAATCCCCTCGATTTTTCATTTTGGGGAGTCATGAAAAATGATGTTTATTCTGTAGAAATACATAATGAAGAGCAACTATGGATAAGAATTATGGAATCCGCAGATAGATTCCGTAATAACCCAGGAATATTTCAAAGATGCCGTCAATCCTTAGGAAGAAGAATTGAAAAATGTATTCAAGTACAAGGACAACAATTTGAACATCTTCTAAAAATTTAATGTTTTTTTTAATCACTGCCTTTCATTGTTGCTATTAAAATTTAATTGTTGAATTATTATGTCATTGTTTTTGCAAACAAGTTACTTTGGCTCTTTTGGATAATTTGCATACATCGGATGCATTTTTCTCGTAAACCGTTGGTCCTAGCGACTTCAATAAGGTATACCTTTCTGAAGCAGAAAAGATGGGAAAACAAATTTTTCCAGTCGAGAATGACATACAGTGTAAGGCAAAAGTTAGGACCGATTAAAACAAGATGGAAACCTGTATGTGGCGCCCTCTATCAGTAATAAAAGAACTAAGGTCATATTTGAATTCTGCATGATAAAAAGCCCCTGTATACAAAATTTCGTCCGCTTATTACATCATTGTAAAAAGATATTTAAAAAAAAAAACAAAAAAATAATTAACCTTCAATCTTTTAAACGAAGGCGTTGCGGACCTAAGTTCATACGAACTTTTTTTCTTATTGTAGTGTCCTCTATCTCATGGCACTCTTTTCTATGTCACCCTGTATATATATATATATATATATATATATATATATATATATATATATACATATATAGTGCATGTCCTTACCAAACATTAAAAAATTAAAATTTAAATGAAATTAATAAATTAAACCGGTCGCTTAAAACAATAAAAAAAAATGCATAATTTACAAAATTAAGTAAGAGGGATTATATCTTTCACCAAACTTAGATAAATATGTGGAAAGACGTCTTTTTTTGTTTCACGTTGGAATTTGAACTTTCTATTGCATTTATGCATTTATGTAATAACGGCACAAAAATTCTTTACATTTTGATTGGGTTTTCTTTTAGCCTTTTTTTTCCTGCTGGACGTTAATTTATTTATATTCTTGATGTGGTAATATACAAAACCATAGTTCACACTAAATCTTTATGGTAATATCATAATTAATAAAATTCAAAGCAAATTTCTTAATTTCCATAAAAGATTTTTCTCAATCTTAGAAATAACATAATATAGTATGTAATCTAATACTAATACAATAGAAGCATTCAAAGTTCACTTACATAACAGTTCTATTACAAAATCGTATTTAACAAATCTTTACTTTAATTGATTAATTACTTTGATATAATTATTTTTTGAAGCAGGAAAACTTTCAACAATTTCACCAACAGCTGCTTTTACAATACAACCAGCAATAAAAGTACCATAAATTTTATAAATTCCAATTTTGACAGTAGGTCTAAAGAATTCTATTTAGATATTGTTGATGTTTATTATTATACTTAACTACCGTATTACATAAAATACGACCATTTAAAAATTTGCAATGGTCTACATCTTTTAAACACACTTTATTTAATTTTTTTAAACACATCTAGGTTCTTGCATCTTTAAGCTGCGTAACTAATATGCATTTATTTATGTAAGTACTATTTAAATTGGACTAATTAAAACTGTAGCTACTTTTCCCATTATTTTGTTCACTTGGGTCTAAATTTATGGGATATTTTCAAAATGTTAATTTCAGTCGACTAGTAAATATTTTTTAAACAATTAATTTGTATAAATTTGTTGCATTGCAGCTGCAGCAGAATATTATATACTATAGTGATTTGGGGAATATGTGAATCTGTGATTATCTACATTTACCAATACGTAGATAATTATTTAAATTTATATTCTTTAACCTTACTTCGTGAAATTCCATAATTAGTAGTACCAGTTTTCCAAAATAATTAATTCATAAATTTTTATATAAATATTTATTTCCCTCGCATTTCCCTGTCATTATCAGGAGAAAATATATCACTAGTTATGGTAATAAATCGTTAAGGTAAAACAACGAACTTGTAAGTTCTGTATTTAAAATGTCTGTTAAACATCAGTATAAGGATCAACCTGTTCGTTCATTAAAGGTACTTTCTGTTTATGTTTATAAATTTCTAATGCTTCCAAAACATCTAGTATGTCTTTTTTATAAAAAATGTAAAAATTTAATATTGTTTTCTAAAGTCATAAGGTGACTATTTGCTATTAAATGTTTGGCATAATTTGATTTATCTGTGTATTTATAATTGTAAGGTCTCCTGTGCCCTTTGTATCTAGTACCAAAGTTCCTAAGTGCATGTCCAATATGAACAGAAATACAGGATGTGCAGTTAAATTTATAAATACCTATCTTCAAAATGTCGATAACATTAAATAAACATTAGGAACATTGGTATTAGTTTCGAAAGCTACTTTGTACTTCTCGTTCTTTTGTAATATGTGAGCTATTTTTTCTGATATTTTTCCCAAATATGAAATTGGTTTATTTTCTGTCGGTTCTGTGTCAACTGAATTTTTTTTTGTAGATAATTCGTGCTCTTGATTTTTAACTAAAGTGTAGGGTATATATTTGAGATGTAACTATTTGCTTGTCCTGCTACAGTCCGCGCGGCCAAATAATGCCTGAACGTTGGATGCGCATTCATCCAACTTCAAATCTCTTAAGCGCGGCATGTCAGTGGCGTCGCCACTAAAAGCGGGTTCCGTTTATTATCATGCGTTACACTAATTAATTATTTATTTCTGTTATTAATTTATATACGTAGATACTTGTTAATTTAACTTTATTACAATTATTGCAACAAAACGACAGTGAACCATTTTGTGTCCTATGTGAATTTTAAAGCTCATAATACTCAAATTTATTAGACAAATATGTATAAACAACAAATACTTTCACAATACATAGTAAAATAAATAAGTAGTTTTGCGGCGCATGTAATGCTAATGGCATTTGCTTAAATTCTCATTAAAGAAATCCTAATAGTTGACATTCCTTAGTATCATAAACAACAGATTAGCAAATATTCAAAAATGTTTTTATTAGTTAGTTCGTTTTCAACTGTGATTTAAAAACGAGTGTAGAAATATGAGTTCTACATTGGGAAAAAGTGGCCAGATAATAAGTGGTCAAACGCGTGAGGTGATATATAATGTGTACAGTTATTTGAAAAACTTACACCCCACATATACCTTGAAACAATTAAAAGAAACCGTGTCTGAAGCAACAAAAGTGTCTGTTAGATCAGTGGCAAATATTATTAAAGAGGGTGAAGGTCCAACAGAAGAGGGAAAACCAAGATTTTCAACTCCTGGCAAGAAACGCCCACGTCCATCTCCTGTGATCGACTTGGAAGATTTCGAAAAGAGCCTTTTTCGCAATATAGTACATCATTTTCACAAGACCGAGGGTGCACGGATGACAATTCCTGCTCTACGCGAGAAATTCCACAGTGTCTTAGGTTGGCACGGTGGTGCTACACCTTTACGTGTTATATTAAAAGGCCTGGGATTTCAATGGCATCGAACTGAGAATAATAGAAAACTTTTAATAGAGAAGAACGATATAAGGGCTCTAAGAATTACTTACTTACAAAAAATTCAATTCTACCAAAAATTAAATCGTCCAATTATCTACATGGACGAAACATATGTTCATAGTGGACACACAAAATCAACGTCGTAGAGTGATGGCACAACTAACGGACTGCTGTCTGCAATTTCCAAAGGACCAAGAATGATAGTCGTACATGCAGGAGGTGAAATGGGTTTTTTACCAGGTTGTAGTCTGATATTTAAATCAGGAACTAGCAGCGGAGACTATCACGACGAGATGAATGGTAGCAACTACGAAAAATGGTTACGTGAGATACTTTTACCAAACATGCCTCCACAATCGGTTTTGGTTATTGATAATGCGCCGTACCATAATGTTCAGGTAGATCGTGCTCCAACAAGTAATTCGAAAAAGGCAGATATGGTGAAGTGGTTAATAGAGAAAAAGATACCGTTCACTCCTTTGATATACAGACCACAACTTTATGAAATAATTAAGCTACACAAAAAGGAACATATAACGTACAAGTTTGATCGTATATTAAGTAATGAAGGACATACAGTGATGCGACTACCTCCCTATCACCCGGACTTAAACCCGATTGAGTTGATTTGGGCTCAAGTGAAAAATAATGTTGCAAAGAGAAATACCACCTTTAACTTCAACCACGTTAGAAGATTGTAGGAAGAAGAATTAGCGGCTGTTACTCAAGAAAACTGGCAAAAGTGCTGTAAGAAGGTAATCGACCAGGAAAAAAATATTTAGAGAACGAAATACTGATTGACGTACAAGTCGAAAAACTGGTGATAAATTTGGAGGACGATTCAGAAACTGAAAGTGGCTGGTCTAGTGATGAATGATTGTGTGACTTATTTGTTAGTAGTATTTAATATTATTATAGTAGGTAATTATCGCCGTTTGAGTAACTTTTCCCCAAAGGGTATGGAAATATAAAAATTGATTACCTAAGAAATATCATAATTTTTTTAAATCCTGAATAATACTCTTAAAATACAGCCTATTCTGTTTCTATAATTAAAAATCGAACTTATACTGTTTTGATTTTCATAAACGATTAAACTGTTGTGTTCATTTGTAATTCAGATATAAAATTTATTACTTGTCAACATGGTTATTTTTTTATTTTATAAATGTTTAAACTATTACTGTTCATATGTAATTCAAATAAATAAAATATTTTAAAATTTCTTGTGGTTTGGTGACGAATAATTGAAAACGCAACACCGACGCCACTGGTAATGCTTTCAGTCGCTATTGCGTTAACGAGTGCGGCCGAATGCACGAACATCCATGCGCGACACGAGGCATTCTTTGGCCGCGGGACTGTATTTGTTTTATAATTGATATTTCTTTATTAAAATTTGTTTAGTTTAATGGTAATGACATTACTCTATGTACTAATGATCTATATGTAGCTAATTTATGTGTGTTGTGGTAACATGTATCCTTTGGAAGTGTAACGTTTGTCGGTGTAGGTTTTTTGAATAAGGAGAACTCAAACTTGTTCTGTGTATTAATTTTTATGTTTAAATCTAGAAAATTAATGGCTCCATTTTGTTCTTTCTCTAGTGAAAATTGTATGTTAAAGTGTAAATTAATATTTATTAATAACATTCATCACTAAAATCTTATGAACTATAAAAACATACTAAAATACATAATGAAACCAAAATACAATCTTATCAAAAACATTTAATTCATAATTTCATATTTTAGAAAACATACCACTACATCAAAACCTACTAGTTTATTATTTAGTGTATTTTATTAATCCATTCTAAAGAATTCTTAATTGCTTGTTTTGATTTGTATTTTAAATTGTTCAATTATGTGGTTTGGTTTATTTGCTAATATATGATTGGGTTCTTTGATATAAGAAACCACTGGTCTAATGGGCATATTTGGTTTGTGGATTTTTATAAACTTTGGGTGCTTGTGAGTTCTTGTTTAAAATCTGTTGTTTCTCTAAATCTGTAAAGCAGGTATTGCAGTTTTGTAAACTTTGTTTCACATCTTTTTGAAATTTCGTTTGTACGATCTCTATTTTAAATTTATAAATTTTTGCTTGTAATAAAATCATTAACTTTCTGCATATAATTAGAGGAGAGTGGGGGAATGCCGCCATAGGCGGTAATACCGCCACCCTTTAAATTCCTGGCTGTCTATGATTTACAAACATATTGCATGTCCCGACATCTAGCGGTAACTGTTTCTATTGAGGTGTCATATTTTGGCGCTCTTTCGTCGAGTCCTTCAACAGTAGTGTAAATTTTTGTGAAATAACGTGTTTCATCTAATTATTCCATTTACGTTTATCAAAGGTAAGTTATTCTGATCTTATAATATTTTCACTTTAAGATGATCATTTAGAAGCTGAACGTTTTAAGAGTCTTTCGCATACATTTCACCCATTCTTGTTGTATAGGTTATGTTAAATTAATTAAAATGGTGTTCAGAATAGGTTTGTGGTTAGACCGCCATGTTGATCTGGAGAAATTCCGCCAGTGACTTCATTTATTTTCAGATGGTATTTAATTAACCGTGAACATAAAATAATTACGTAAAGAAACAGTTTTACTACTGCTAATACGAGTTGAATTAATTAAAGAACGTTATTTAGACTCACATAAATGCTATTATTACTTTAACAATTTATTTAAATTTACACAAAAGAACCGTACTTTAAAAATTTAGGTTGATATTAAATAAATTATTTGATTAAGTCGCTAGAAGAGTAGCTCAATTTTACTTGTGTACTTTCTTTATACCGAATGCTCAATCTTAAAGTAACGAACAATAATTTTATTGCTACTATGTCATAAAATACCGCTAAATAATTTATTTTAATTAATGTAAGAGCCGGTGCTATTCCTGTGACATTGATTTTGGGTTTTGCCAGAGAGCCCCATTATAATTAAATTACGGGAAACCGTCTTTTAAAGAAAGTGCTTTCGCGGTTTGATTATTAGTGAGTTAATGAAATAACACTTACGGAATGGCGCTGCTAACAATATCTAACACTACAGCGTTAACAAAAATATATTAAAAAATTAAAAACTGATTACATTAAATAAATTAGCAATACGCTCTTTGTAATAACCTACACCTTGCCATTGAATTTTAATTTATTAATTGCAGTGCTACAAGTTTTAGAAAATAGTATAAAAATCTCCTCAATCTTTTATTGCTGATTTTGAGGTGATTATTGATAACGGTTTCACATTAATTGTTATCCTGGGCTTACTATTTTTAAAGTGTGGCAGTATTAAGAGAAACAAATTTTACAAAACCTTCTGTTGCATTTTTTGTAGTGTGCAGGGACAAAACAATTTAAAGTTAGCTTAGAACTCAAACGAAATCGTTTGTTTTATTTTGATGGGTGGTCAAAATGTCTTACAAATACAATAAGCTAAATGAGACGCTGATTGTGTGCTATTTTGCACCGTTGAAATTAAACTTTGCGCCCCAATAGGAAATAAGTTGTAGCACATATTCTTTAAACACGACTAACTTCACGGAGCCGCAAACTTTTGGATAAATTATTCTTTTCTTATTCAGTAATTAGGCACCAATTAGGTGGCATTTTGCGCCGTTAAAATAAAATGTTGGGCTCTTATAGAAAAGAAGTTGTAACATTAACCAATTTTTCTTACGCATTAAATGGATTCAACTATGCGCTGCTAAAATAAAATTTTGCGCCCCTATAGGAAATAAGTAACATTCTAAACATGCCCCAATATAATTCTTCACATAACGTCTCATTCTTGGAAACCATTAGCTTTTCGGTAACTTCTCCACAGTTTTGTTGAAGGCTGGATGTCCTATGTCAACATGGTTATGCTTCATAATCTTCCATCGCGCTCTTGAAGATACAACCCATAATAATTTTCCATTTAGTTTTCTAAATAATCGTCGATCTCTTACTTCATAGTCTTCTCTTATCATTTGCTCTTCTCTTGTCGTAACTTCCTTTATGTCTAATAGTTTCATAATTTCCAAAATTTGCTTTTCTGTAATAATATCAACCAATCATCAGTAGTTAAAGTGCAAAGATGTGTGTAGATGCCGTTCGCTACATCTGTATTTTCTGCACGGTCAAATGGGGTTCTGGACAACACATCCACATGTTGCATTTGAGTTCCGGTCTGTGCACAATGTCAAAATTAAATTCCAGTGTTCGCAGCTACCATCTTCCAATTCTGGGCACTAAATGTTTCTTCGTAAATGTGCTTCTTAAAGAATTACAATCTGTTACGATCAGAAATGTTATTCGTATCAGGTATACTCTTAGTCTTTCTAATGCCTAGACTACTGCTAGTGTTTCAAGTTCACTTGAATGGTACTTTTATTCATCTTTACTCGTTTGTCGGCTTATGTACATTACTGGTCTCAACTTGTTGTTTCGGTCATATTGTAGCAACACTACGCCTAGTCCTAGTTGGCTAGCGTCTGTATGTAACTCTGTTTTTGCTGTTGGTGAATACGTTGCAATAACGCTGCCACTTATGAGCACTGATTTCAGAGCATTAAATTCTACTTTTTTATCTTCTTCCCATTTCCATGTCGAATTTTTGCACATCAGAGCTGTTGATGGTTTTGCAATCAAGCTGTAATTCTACACAAATCTCTTAAACTATCCGGATAATCCTAGAAATTGTCGGACTTCATGTACAGAGTTTGGCTCAGGAAAATTCATAACATATTGTAGTTTCTTCTTTCCAGGTCTAATTCCGTTTTCAGATATCTCAAATTCCAAATAGTCTATCTTCTCATGTAGAAAGTAACATTTTCTTAAGTTCAGTTTGATATTCGCTCTTTCTATTACTTCTAAAACTTTCCTTAGGTTAGATATGCCTACTTGAATCGTCACTGAAGGTATTAATATGTCGTTCATGCATGCCATTGCTATACTGAAGGGTAAAGGACCTAACACATGGTTTATAAATTTCTGAAATATAGCGGGTGCGTTAACTAACCCAAAAGACATCTGCCATCTGGCGTCACAAATGCAGTCTTCCCTTGAGAATTCTCTTCCACCGCGATTTGGTGATAGCCAGCTTTCATATCCAAGGTCGTAAAATATTTCATTCCTCCCAGGCGATCCAGTTGATCATCGATTAATGGAAGTGGGTACTTCATTTTCTTTGTTTCCTTCTTCACAATTAAAATAGGACTTGCATAGGGAGAGTTCGAATCTACGACAATACCTGCGCTCTTTAGTTCTTCTATTACGTTTCTCACTTTTTCACGTTCTAAATGACTTAATCTGTAGGGTCTGTATGTCACTGGTTCTTCTGTTATTGTCTCTATCTCACATTTCACGGGTGTTGATGTTCCCAATTCAGAATAATTTGTACTGAAGCAGTTTTGGTATTCTTCCAGTGTTTCTTATCTTCTTCGCCTATGTTTGCATTTATGTTGATTTCTTCTTTATTGATGTTCTCTTTTTCATTTTCTACGGTCTAACAGTCTAACCTCTTTTTCTTCTGCTGTCTTCATGACAATCGTATCATCTAACTATCTTTTCATTCTGGTTCACGATGACGCCTTGGTGGATAATATTGATGATTGACATTTCACTGTCGCCATCTTCGTTTGCTCTAATAATGCATCTTGGGGTGACTTTATCACCTTCGTGTCTCTGTTCTATGTACACATCTTGTAACGTCGTATCTGTTTATACACTTACGTACCCCACAAAATGAGACGGGTGTTCTTAGCCCAAACATTTATCTTCGGACGTGGCAACTCAGGGATGTTTAAGTCTTTCAAGTAATCACTAGTTTCGGTATTGCTTCTCGATGAAGTATTGTCTTCAAAAATCCTCATTACTTCACCTCTCACAACCGTAACAATATGATCCTGATTAATAGACGGCTGTGTCCGATCAAAATTGGTACTGATTGTTTCTCATCTGGTACAATTAGCATATCTGTCGTCGCTTTTGTTTGATCAACTTGTATCTGCACTGCACATTTGCCAAACGGAGTGATAAATCCTCCTCCAATTCCTCTAATCTTCTGTCGAATACCAGTAATACCGTATTTTATTCCTAATATCTCAGCATCAGACTTTCTCAACATGTTGCATTCACCTCCGAGGTCTATGTAGGCTTTTATTGGTTTTCCTTCCACTAATACTTCTTGAACATATTTCTGCTTTTTGTTTGGGTTCATACTTAATTCTGTGGCCATCGTAGTTGTGTTGCTATCTTACATTTTCTCTTCTTATCTTGTTGGGAGTTGTTTTGTGTATTTTGTCTATAATATCTTGATATATGTACATATCTCTTGAACACAAAACATAGCGGCTTATCGTTTTCATCTCTGGGTGGTAACATATAATTTTCTTCCTGATGGTTGCTGTTGTTGCTTTTTCTTCTTGAGTGCTCGTTTGTAAGTCTTTTTTCTTGTTTTCAACTCTTTTCTTCTCTAATTTCGGTGTGTTAGCTTCAATTCTTTCCATCCTTTTTCTATTTAATTCTTCATACTCATTGATGTCGTGGTATAGGCTATCCAAATCAACGTGTGTTCTTGAAAGAATCGAGTCACAAACATTCTTGGACCATAAACCCACTAAAATCTTTATTCTTGTTTCTTTGTATGTCAATCCCAGTTCCTTACACAGTTTGACTTTTTCGAAAAAGTACGCTTCACTTTTCTCATTTTTCTTTTGATTTCTCTCAGTCATTCGTTTCCACTGGCTTGTTAAGCTTTCTTCTTGCAGAAAAGTTCTTCGAAATAGTTGTTCAAAAACTGACCATGAGGTAATTTCTAATCGATGTGTCTGATACCAAAATATTGCGCCATCCACTAGATGAGAACTGGCCATTTCCAATGCGTATGCATCCGGCAACTTGTGTAGTTCTCTAATGCAACTGAATGTTGTTAACCACTCACTTGCTTGTGTTTTGCTTCCGTCGAAATCATTCGTTTTCTTGATTAGTTCTGGCATTATCGATAGATTGGAGTTTGGCCTATTAGGCAGTTCAGATGTGTCAGACGGTGTAGTAGATCCAACGTTTTGTCGGGAAACGTGTTGTTCTAGAAGTCCGTCGAACATGAAGTCTCTCCTGCGATTCTCCAATAACATAACCTCGATTAGGTGAATTAGGTTATTTTCGTAGCCCCCAGCTGGTTCATTTCGGTTCACCAAATTGTCTTTAGCAAAGCTATCGCCCTCCTCACTTGCACATAGGTCACTGTTTTTACTCATTTTCGTAATATTCACTTTAGGTCTCGGATCTCGGTTTGCACGTAATAGTTTAGGCGTCGCACGTGCGTTCCTTGATTCGTTCTACTTATCTTCTCAATCCCATTTCTGATTTTTGTTGAAACAACAAAATAATGCTGTCAACGTTTATTTGTTAGTATGTAATAATAAATATATGTACGTAGGTACAAAGATATTATAAGAACAATTATAAATGGTCTCTTTATGAACACAATTAATCACAAGTCAGTTCACTAACTGTGCCTTTGTTTTTTCACTATCCAACATCACACTGTTTTCGTTACAGCACTACCAACTTTCTGCATTTTCAAACTGCTGTTCTTTACAAACATAATTATTAATTATTTGTGTAGTGACAAGCAACACAATTTAATTGTAAGAAAGCGTAAGTAGACACAATTTTTAAATTGCCCTTCTATAGTAAACACTACTTTTTTTTCAATTATTGATGCACACAAAATGTCAGATAACGACGAAAATGAAATAATATGTACGCCGCCAGATTTAAAGGAAGCGGTATCTAATGCAGTGGCAAATTTGTTGCGCCACAAGTCTGAAATATGAAATATTTCGGTCATGTTGTAAAAATTTATACTGAAAATGTGTTAGTTGCATATTTCTTAGAAAAGGGAGAAAAATACAAATCGACAACACTTTGGAGTACATTCGATGCCAAAATCTACCATAGTAATTAGGCATAATATTGAAATATCAAAATTTCCAAAATTGATAGCATTTATTAAAAAGAAGAACACATGATCATATTTACTAGAGATGAGGTAAACAAGTTTTTGATTGAAGCACCAGGTCTCATGGGGCAGATAGTCATTTTAATTTAATTTAACGTTGATACCTGCTTATTTTCTAGACATGCTTAATTTTTGGAGTCGCCGGTATCTGTCGAATGGACAGGAAATGGCTATAAGTGATGTAAAAGATAAAGAAAACATTAATAATTACCATACCCGATTTTAAGATGGGAAAAAGTTGAACTTTTACTGTGACAAAATGTGTGAAGATTTAAACCCAATAGATATCTATACAAAATATCGATATTTAAAACCGTCACACACCCCTCATAAACATTCGTTTTTTTACCGTTTAGGCAAATGCACTGCTCAACCAATCGGTATTTACAGATTTGGTAAGATCCCAAAACTAATTTACACTTATTTGGGAATACCAAATGCACATACGTATCCGGGTCATGCTTTTTGAAGAACTTCTGCCTCCCTCTTAGCAGACACAGGTTCGGATATCCCATCTTTGAAACAACACGGCGGATGGAAGAACACAACCGTCGCCGAGGGATATGTAGGGTCGACTTTACGGGACAATACGAGCCCACAGCATCAGCTTCGTCATCGACATCTGATTTGTCGTTTGTTCAAAAAGTCAACATAATGAATAATCAAAATTGTACTATTACTATTAATATTGCTAAATAAATATGTAATTGTTTAAACATATTGATTCACTTTTTTAATTACGCGATTGTCCCATTTCAAAAAAAATTAAAATCCGTAATTGTATGTATAATCATAATCTGGTTTATGGTGAATAAATATATTTGTTAATTGTCACTGTCAATTTAATACCTTTAACTAAATTAAAAACAATAATTATAATTATTAGTGTTAATAAATACGATTTCGGATAAAACTTAATATGCACTTCGGAATTAAAGTCATTTTATTATCACTCACATGGTTATTTGCCTCGGCTAATAATTTTCACATTCGCGATAAAAAATATTACTTTAACACCTTGATACATAAATAACTATTATTAAGATTTTAAGTTAACAGGTAAGTAAACTGCAATACCGAAGACATATAGGGGGCAAGGGCGTCGACAGGGGGGGGAGCAGGAGGGGGCCATGGCCCCCCTGGCGAACTCTAGTAAACTCGCGGCTCGTTCTGTTTTTGGACTATAAATTTAAAAACTTGATATATGTACGTACACCCGTAGTCAATTAATTGAAAATCCAATGTTGTAAGAATTTTAGCTTTGTAATAATAGCAGATTTTTTGAACTGCTTATAAAGTCTACTTTCGACAAAACAAAATGTATTTACAATTTACATTTCTGTTAGACGCAAAATGTAAATAATTCTTTGAACTTGTACAAATTATAATGTAGTGTATTCAAAGTATCTACACAAAAAAAACAAAAATTAAATTAAAACTTTTGTGCTATTTACGGTTTTATATTCTTTAATAAATAATTGCGTACGGTACTGTTTCTATGTCTTATCTGTACTGCTACTTCAGCGTGTTTCGTTACATTTCGTCACGAATTCACGATTACGATCCGTAGTTCTGTACGATTCATCATCCATCGCTTATAAGTGGCTAGATACTGAATACTGTCGGTTTAGTAAATGGAAGTACGTAACTAAATATGTAGTACTGATTACTCAATAACTGAATAGTGAACTGCATGTACAGTTACTGGCGCAGGCGTACAGTTTTCAATTATTTTCCATACAAATTATCCCATCATTAGCGACACTAGTTCTTATTTCATTTGGAGATATACGAGTGTGGAGTTTGTAATAGTTGGTTTGGCATAAAGCGTTAGTGGTCTTAAGCTTAAGCAGAGTATTTACCTTTATGATTTGTTCCGTACCATGAACCTAGAAGTGCCGAAGTGGTGTCAGTGTGAATACGTTATTTTATTTCCATTAATCTTCCAAAACGAATCCGAATTCTAAGGTACTGTTATTTTTAAATAATTTGATTGATGATATTCTTTTAGAAATCAAGCTGGGCATTAGACAATATTTGACAAAGAAACCTAGACTGGATAAAAATTTTAGTGCAGCATATGAAGATAAGAACGAATCTGAAGTTGCAAATTCATCAAATTCACTCGCCGAACTACATGCAGAGCCAGTTTCGGCAACGTCACCAGCTGTTTCCGGACATTTGTCATCTCATTTTCCTTCTCCGCTCAGTAAAACTACTAATCGATTAGATATAGGCATATATGTATCAGAAAGACAGATTCCTGACGAAATTAAGTTCATGTTGATTACGAATCTATGGTGCCCTTCTTTTAGTTATGATTTCAAAGCAGACATAGAAACAGGAAAACGTGCCTTTTCTAAACATTGGCTTACAACATACAGTTCTTGGCTGGCCTATTCTGAGAAACTCAAAGGTGCATTTTGTCGACATTGTGTAGTCTTCAAATCAAATGTTGATAGAGGTAATCAGGGCGCCTTCATAACCACACAATTCAAAAGATATAAACATTTTGTAGAACAAATGCAAGTCCACGTCAAATCATCATGGCACATAAAATCGATAGAGAGATCTCAACGATTTGTTAATATTATGACCAATAAAGAAAAAGCTGCTGATGTGCTGTTAGATGAAGCAAAAAATGCACAAATTGAAAAGAATAGAAACATTTTGAAAGCAATAGTATCAACTGTTTGTTTTTGTGGAACTCGTGAAATTGCCTTAAGGGGTAAGAAGGCGTCAGAAGGAAATTTCATAGATTTTCTGCAATTAAGAATTGAAAGTGGTGATAATATTCTCTTGAATCACTTCAAAACGTGCCCAAAAAACGCCAAGTACATATCTGTACTAACACAAAACGAAATAATTGAACTTTGTGGAGAAAACATACAGAATAAAATAATTCAGGATGTAAAACGAGCAAAATATTTTGCAATTCTTGCTGATGAGACAGCCGGTATGGCTGGAACAGAGCCAATGTCTGTGGGAGTTCGCTACGTGAATTTAGATTTAGGCAAAATTTGTGAAGAATCACTTGGATTCATACCACTTCAAGAGCTTGACGCAAATTCTTTGGCAGAGAAAATTTTAGGTTTTATATCAGAATTAGGCTTAGACCCAGCAGGTTTGATAGGGCAAGGCTACGACGGATGTTCTGCTATGGCAGAAAAAGAAAATGGTGTTAAAGCCGAATTCGTGAACATTATCCAAATGCATTATTCTTCCACTGTGCTTCCCATAAACTGAATCTTGTTATTAATGATTTAAATGATGGAGATATACGTAACGCAACAGGCTGAATAAAATCTGTGATAAATTTTTTCCGAGAAAGTACACTGAGAAGAAGTAAATTATTGAATCTTCCTTTGCTATCTGAAACCCAGTGGTCAGAAAAATATAAATCTATTGGAATTTTTTCAATGCATTTTAAAGATATAATGGAAGGTCTAGATAATATATCTAAAACAGGCAATAATTCAGCTACACGATCCAAAGCAACACAACTGTACACAACCATGTCTTCAAGTAGTTTTCTCGTTTCACTCCAAGTAACTGCAACATATTCGGAAAAACTCGAGCCTGTAGTTAATATTCTTCAAGGTGTACAAATAAATCTCAGTGAAGTAAAAAAACATATATCTCTACTTCTGAAAATGTTTGAGGAACACCGCGAAAATGCAACTGAGTTTTTTCAGCCTATTTGGGTTAAAACAGAAGAATCGGACACGAAATTAGACACCGAGATCACAATGCCTAGAAGACCTGGTAAGCAAGTTAATGGCCGAATTATAATGCGGTTTGTGCTGAAGATTATTACAGAAGAAGCATATTCATTCCTTATTTAGATTCTATTATACCGTCTATTAAATGCCGGTTCACTGAAGATACTACTCCAGCATATTCCCTTGGTAAACTTCATCCTAAGGTTTTAAATAAAATGCCCAAAGGAGAAATTTTAGAAATGTCAAAAATTATTGGGAATTTCTATAATTTTCTGCATTTTAGGAAAGAAATAGAAACATTGTCCTACTACTGCAAACAAAATAACAGTATTGAGGAAGCAAACTTTTTCGATCTACTGAAGCAAAGTAAGGACTTTTATCCCAGTATTCATACTGCAATTCAAGTATTCTTGACTCTTACATGCACTACTTGTACTGTAGAGCGTTCATTCAGTACGTTGAGGCGAACTAAGACATGGCTCCGCTCTACCATGTCCAACGATCGGCTAAACGGACTTTGCATGATGAGCCTTCATAAACAAAGACTTTTAGCAAACAAAACCGAATTTATTGAAGAAGTATGTGATAGGTTTGCGAAGAAGGGTTTTTTTTAATTTTTATTTCAATTTATATTAAAAACGTCTTTATTTGTTTTAATGTTTTTAAAATTTGTGTTCATTTTTTTTATATACACCTATATCGAAATAATTGTAATTAAAAAATAACATAATTTTTTGACCCTCCCCTGGAAAAGTTTTTGGCGACGCCTTTGATAGGGGGCTTTCCAATATGCAAACAAATTTTTTAAATTCTGACATACAGGTTGTTATTTTAAAGTAAATCACATTTTTTTTTATCAGGACCTGGAATCCAATTCTTATTTTTATGCCATTCAGTTCTATATTGGACAAATAATATATGAAGTGAATAGGAAAAAAAGATACAGTGTGGTTCGCAAGTTACAAAGAATTAATTAAAATGAGCAAAATGAATAAATCGCCCTGTTTTTTTTAATAAAGAAAATAAATCATTATGCTGGTTTAGCAAATTCTAAATTTTAAGTAACAGGTGCCATTTTGTATTAACTTAATTAACAAATTTATATTCTATTTTCCAAGTTTTCCGCAAATAGTCATTGGAATTATTGATTTATCATTTTACCACATAGGTACTGAAATAATAGGCCATATTCTAATCGAATTCCATTAACAAAGTGTGTTAAGAGTAGTAATTACCTTACATAATTTACGCGTAGCTTCAATAAGAAAGTAATACAATGATAGATGCATGCCAATTATCTTAAGATACATCATTATTTTAAACATCACATTAGTCAAACTACTGTCATCCACATTGAAATAGAACTAAAAATTTGAATTATATAATCGATAATTATATTTTGTAATAACTCTTCATGGTTACCTATCTAATGAAATAAAAACCTTATCTTTTCCTAATGCTTCATTTTTTCTAACATTTCCTTAACTTTTTTTGACCTTTTCAAATTACCGTTTATAATTGAGAAATGTCAGTTTTAACCGCACCCTTAATAGGTACTGGTTAAATGAGATGTTTTATAATACTAATTGTTAACATTAATCTATGCCATAATGTAGACTTTCATTAAGTTTACCTAACATATATTAATTGGTGAAAATGTCAACGTTAATTAGTACAATCCAAGTTAAGCTAAACTTCAATTATTTAGTGTAAGTTAACTATAATTATTAATACTTGACATTACATTACGATTGCATCTCTAAATCAATCTTGTAACAAAATTAAAACACACACATTTTCATATTTTTGGGTGACATCAAGCCAAGAAAGTGTAAATCATCGACGCATCATTAATAAATTTATTTTAATTAATTATGCGTCTACCGGAAATAAAATTCATTTAAATCATTTTAAACGTTTTATTTTATTACAAATTTATCGTCCGTATAGAAATAAAACGTTTATGATTATCACGATTCACCAATTGATTTAATTGTGTATAATTCTGTTAATTAAATGCATGTAAATATTAAAAAAATTAGAATAACTTACTCGATTATTAATTAAAACACACACACAGAAGGACGCACAACGTTTAAAATCACTAATGAATACGAACATAAACCGAAGACGCCGGTTATACCTACACTAGAAGATGTACATCTGAAGAAGCTACGGTTTGTAGTTAACTAGAAGATCTTGCCGTGTACCCAAACAATTCACTCTCACCCGTAAGAAGTTTCCCCATCAAAAAAAAGACGACCTTTCACAATGCTCACACGCATACCTTCTTTTACAAAAGGCCACAGTTGCAGTGAAAATTTGTTTAAATTGCTAAAGTTCACAAGTCAACCTATAATTTTGGTGGACTGATTATTTAAACAAGAAAAAAAGGATGAGAATGTGGTTAATAAAAATCGTTTATAAATCAAATGTCTCAATAATGTGATCAAAGTAACCTTTATAGTGTGATTGATCATTATAAGTACTGTCATTACTATTTAAACAAATTTATATGAATTTTACATAAATAAAAGTTGGATGAGTATTTCACACGAATTTTCTAATTAATTGAAGAAATCTGTGTATAAAGTGAAACACTTCCTTCCACATTCACTTGTTTCTACATGAATAATTGCATAATTTTATGTTATTGTCTTTTTTTTGGGAAGTACTAATTAATTAATTAAAATTTCAGGCGAAATTTTTTTTTGATTTATTATTTAATTCTTTTTTGTACGCCCTTTTTTAATTATTATTTTGTTACTAACATTATTTATGAACGTATTTACACAAGAGTAGAAGGGTTTCGGTCATGTAAACAAAAATAGACGTTTATCGAAAATTACAAACTTTTTTTAAATAAATTTAGTCCGATAACTAATAAATAAAATTTTGTGCCAGTTGAATTGTCACAATTTTAAAATATTCATAAATAATTATGCATTCTTATTTAATCCAATATCCCCAAATTTTTTTTTAAGATAAAAATGTTTTTGTTAAGTATCCTCTAAAGTCTAACGTTTACACAGTCTGATTGATTTTACGTGTCCAAGCATATAGATATTTTATGATAAAAGATAGAAAAAGTTTAGAAGCAAAAATACTCCACATTCAATTATTAATAATGCTACATATTCAGAAAATAATTTACATAAAAACAAAAGAGCATCGCAAGACAAATGATTTTTTAAATGGAACAGGCATGATTTTTAATATCCTAAAAGAGATTTAAATTCTCTTTACAAAGGTACCAAATAAGTTATAATTATTTTGGCAATTATAGTCACAACATTTTTTTAAAGTTTGTTTCTTGTTATTCCTATAAATACGAACAAAACAAAAATTGGAACAGTAGTCTTGGGAAACAAATGAAAACAATTGTCAATATTATAGCATTGTTTGAGACAGTTAAATTATTGTTCAGTGCTCGCAATATTACCTGTCACAATGCAAGCAAATAATAATTACACAAATGATGAAAAAATGGATATGTTAAGAGTTTTATTCGGTGCAATGATAATACGCTAGAAGTACACTTTTGTGACGTCATTTGACCTTGGGAATTTACCAGGGCCCTCCCACTGGAGCACCTTCCACTACTTTTTATTCGCTACGTGGAGGATCGTATTTTTCACCCTATGGTTTCTTTTCGGAGGCCTTTTTCAACCCCTAATTATTTTGTTTCTACTGCTCACGTGTGAGACCGTATTTTCCACCCTCTGGTTTCTTTTCGAAGGCCCTTTTCAGAGAGAGAGGAGAACACGAGAAACAAGAAGAACACGAGAGACAAAAGACGGACGTTTAAACTAGTGGAATTGCCACACCTAATGGAATTCTTTTGCTAAGATAGATGTTGTGGGGCATGAAAGCTTTAGAAAATACGAAAATGTAAATTTCCTTCAACAAGACATGGATAAAATTAACGAAGCTTCTATGTGAAAATTAAACGTATTATAAAGTCTAGAGACTGTAGGAAATTGGAGCGATTATCCGAGGGGACATAATTAGTTATAATAGGTATTAAACCGATAACCACAAGAAATAAATTACATAACGTATTACATTTCGACGATCTGGATACGTTATGTATATTTAATTATTGGTTAGAACGAGAATTGGAAGAACCAAGTATAGATTTAAATTATAAAATGAAAATTAAATTGATGTACTAAAGCATACGCCTATTAGACATAAAGAGAGAATTGTAATTTGTGTGTAAAAAATAAAAAACTTGTTTATTTGATTTGATTTAAATTATATTGGAGGAATGGTTGTAAGTACTCAGCAATGTTCGGATAGGATCGGTTATCTTCGGTATCGAGGAGGGGTCGCACTAACTATAGCACGGTTAATGCGATTCGTACCTATATGAAAACATCGCATCGCAAAATTTTACCTGTGTATATAGTCTCCAGCGAGTAAGCATTATTATTATAATGTATTCTCCTGTTTATGAACCAACATCAGAGGACATTAGAGATTTTAGGGATTTGTTAGTAAACTACTACAATATAACTGTTCAAGCTGATGATGAAAACGATGAAGTGGATGAGATGAATGTATCTCACACTCATGATGATGATGATGATTCACAGAAGAAGACCGATGAGTTAGAGGGAAAGGACGAATCTCAAGACCATGATGATAGTGACGAATTACAGTCGAAAAAGAAGAAGACTGATAACAATGTAATTAAATTAAATAAATAAATGATGTATTGTTTTAAATATATTTTTTAAACGCTAAGTTTTCTTTCAATTTTTTATTAATAATCTTGTTTTCGGAATGGACTTTCGGGTTTGTTTATAATTTGTATATTTAAGAAGCCAGTTTCTATCAATCTTATTGGATTTAATACAAAAACAAAAGCGTTGGAAATTAAACGTGGCTTTCGTCTCTCCCATCCCGCGTTTCTCTTATCCTTCCTTTCGTCTCTCACGTCTGTCGTGTCCGCTTGGCTGGAAGTTTGAGCTTGTTTGTGGCGCCATCTAGTGGTGTATGAGCTAACAAACGTTTTTCTGTAATAGAGATTGATCATAGCTCCACGTAGCTGTATATTTTCAAAACTACATACAGTTCCTAGGAACTTGCGCTCGGTCTTCGCCCTTGTCGCGGACCCTTGACAAAATTCTTAAAAGGTGTGAATAAAACATATAAGCAAGGCGTGTTTAAATTGCATGTTAACAAATAACATTCTGATGTATACCAACCAGCTCTTAATTACACATTTATTTTAAAGTAATGAGTTGAATTATATTTGTTATTGCACTGTATACTGTACATAGGTGGTTGATCATTTTCAATAACGACTAGGACGTTCGGTCGTGTTTCATAAAATCTAAGGTTTTTAAAAGACACAACCTTTTTTGATAGAGGTCATTTTCAGATACATCTTGAATTTATTTATTTCGCTATTTAAATGGATATAATTAAAACATTCTTATGTATCTGGTTTGATTGATTGATTGTTTAAAGGTTGTTTCTCAAAACAAATTATGTTTTACCAAAAGTTAAAATGCAATGATAAATTTTAGGCACCTTTTATATCAAAATGATCAGTAATAGAAATGTGATAATTTTAATGACAATCATGGTAATAAAAATTTTAAAACTCTAATAAAAATAATATGGGAAAGTACACGGTCAATTTAAACTGTATGTTGCACGTAATTATTACATTCAAACTTAATTAATGCGTTTCAATAAACAATTTGTGTGTCCGTAGGTACAATATAAATATTTTTCAAATCGCGTTGAAAAATTACTTTACTGATAGAGAACCAGTTATATATCAACTATGCATAAGTAAAACATAGAAAGTGATTTAGTTTGATTAGACGAGTAACACAAAGCAGTGACCATCACTGTAAACCAATTCTCCAAAACGTTCTTTAAATACAGAGCTGGTAAGTGTGCTTTTAGCCTTTTATTTATTTATTTACTTGTACAGATTTTGAATTACAGTTATAAAACACATCTAGATACGTAACAAGTTTCTTTAAAAATCTTAAGGCGTACAATATACAAACATTTTAACGGTCGGATGGATATAAAACATATTTCAATGAATTAATGCAGTAAAACTATGTTTAATATTCGTTTAGAAAACAATATTGTAATAACTGTTATCTAATTAATTAACGTAATAAACAATTTTTGTTTCATTAGAGAATAACCTGAATGTCAATAATTTTTTTATAACTCACTGAGCTTTTTTAATTATGACATTTACAATAAAAATAAGTGTTCTATAATTAAATTTTGTGTCATTCAAATTCTCCACATGATCAATCCCTAACACAAGTGCTGTCTTACAATAACCTCCTTATTAGAAATACAATGTATAAATAAATTTCTCGTATAGATAAAAGATCATCCGAACGTACCCAATAGAATATGACCATTTTAAAACAATAGAATCGATAATTTTAATAATTATATCTTATTAGGGTAATTATGCAATTCCAACATTCTATGCTGTGCGTTTGACTAACCTCCAGGGTACTGCTCTTACTACAACCAAAATGATCTTAATTAGGGTTAAACTGGCCATCAAAAAGTAAACCTAAGACCAACTCAGGTCCAAGACCTAGCCCCAGCTCCAAGACCAAACCCACGTGAGCAAGTACAAAAAGTTGCTGTCAAAAGGCTCTAATTAGGTTGAAAATTCACAGAGTTGACCTCGAAAAGAAACCATAAGTGAAAAACGCATCCTACACGTGAGCGGCCATAAAAAAATGGAAAATACGGTCTCACACGTGAGCGAGTAAAACAAAATAATTAGGGGTTGAAAAGGGCCTGAAAAGAAACCATAGGGGTGAAAAATACAATCCTCACGTAGGCGAATAAAAAGTAGTGGGAATTAGTAGGAGGATCTGATAAATTCAAGGTCAAATAACTTCACAAACAGTGTACTGTTACTACTTACGCTGGAAGAAAGTGCAATGTATTTAAATTTGTATCGAGCGCCGATAACCACATCCTCAATTTTTACTATACTGGAAGTAAATTTACGCAGAACTGGCGGTTTTAGTGCAAAACCAGTGCAGCAAAGACATCGACGTGTTATGGAAAATGATGAAATTGTTGTTTTGGCGTACTTGCGAGCGCATCCTCGGAATTCCATACGCGAAGCAATGGTTGATTTAGGATTAACCTACTACAAGATATTTTCAATACTTAAAAGGAACAAAATGAGGCCTTACAAAATTAAATTAGTACAAGGACTAAATGACGGAGACTAGCAACGGAGAATAACATTTTGTGAATGGCTGATTAATCACAGTCATTTAATTAATGTCATAGTTTGAAGCGATGAGTCATGCTTTACAAGAAATGGTATATCCAATAGGAAAAACGGCCACTACTGGGATGACATAAATCCTAGACAATTACGACCATGCAGATATCAAAATAAATTTTTTGTTAACGTATGGCTCGGCGTTGTGAATGATTTTGTAATGAGTCCCTATTTTTATGAAGGAACTCTTACGGGTGGTAGGTACAGGAATTTCCTTACAAATGAATTTCATGACTTGCTGGATGACGTACCGGCGTGCTATGTGGTTTCAGCAAGATGGGGCACCTCCACATAATTCAAGAGTTGTTATAGGTGTTTTACATCAAATGTTTAGAAATAATTGGATAGCGAATGGTGGTCCAGTACCTTGGCCGACCAGGTCGCCTGATCTTTCGATTTTGGATTTTTCGTTTAGATACGTTAAACAAAAAGTTTGTGTCACAGCTCGAAAACCTTGAGAATCTCAGAAATCGAATTACTGAAGTCTGCCGTCAAATAACTTCTTACATGTTACAAAAGGCACGCAGAAGGACACTTGAACGTCTCATCAATTCATGTTTTTACTTTTTTTATGTTAAAGCTTTTATTTGTTTCCCAAGACCACTGTTCCAATTTTATTGTTTTGTTCGTATTTATAGGAATACAGAAAACAAACTTTAAAAAATGTTATGACTATAACTGCCAAAATAATAACTTATTTGATACCATTGTAAAGAGAATTTAAACCTTTTTCAAAATATTAAAAAAAGCGTTTCATTTAAAAAAATCATTGTCTTGATGCTCTTTGTTTTTGTGTAATTTATTTTCTGAATATTAGCATTATTAATAATTGAATGTAGTATTTTTGCTTCTTAAACTTTTTCTATCTTTTATGATAAAATATCTATATGCTTGGACACGTAAAATCAATCAGACTATATATATATATATATATATATATATATATATATATATATATATATATATATATATATATATATATATATATATATATATATATATATATATATATATATATATATATATATATATCAGAGTGATTCAGTCGATGGTACCTTAGACGTTTACAGACATGATCTTTTGAAAATTGGTCACTTGCATGGTTGGCTCGGATCTATCGATCTAAAATATTTTAAGCGTTGCGACGTTGTCTTATGTGGAAAAGTGGCAACACCTTTGATATTTTTAATGAGACGCCCTGTATATTATCAAATTGTTGGGTTCGCTATTACTTTTAAATTTTTTGATCACATTCCTATGCCTATCTTCAACCGTTTTGAGTAATTAATTAATTTCCTTATTTTTAGCCAAAACATGGTTCCAATCGAATGTTCATTATTGTGGTGTTTGAATTTGTAGAAAGTTGAAATTCTGGATGCACTCTATGAATAAGCTGTTCATCAGTTCTGCGTAACGAAATTGGTTCCATAGTGTACAGGGTCGTTGGAATTCGTTACGTTTTCAAGGTACAAAATGCAGAAAAGTTCATTATTTCAAATAGGACACCCTGTATATTATCGAATATTCTGATAGACAATTGAAGTCCCTTTAAAATGATATACATGTTCCTATACCTAAACAGTAAGGTTTCAAAAGAAAACATGTTCCTATAAAAATTTGTAATCTAGTCACATGTTTCTATTGTTACAATAAAGTGTCAAAATTTTTGACATTATTAAATTCTGACATCAGTATTGTTGACATTAGCACGCGTCTACATTCGTTAACAAGAGTAGTAAAGTATTAAAATGGAAAGGAATAATTGTTCTAATGAAGTTTTGATGAAACTCTTCTTATTTTTCATGGACAATGTGACCAAATTATAGCGAGAACATACAGGAAGTTCAACGAAATGTATCCTAATTTGCGACCAATGGATAAAAAAAGTTTGTACGATTATACAATAATTTCAATAATTATGGATCGAAACTGATTGCGGAACGAACAAAGTATATCACTTCAGACGAAGACAATATTACAAACGTTGGCCTATTTTCACGCTCATCCCCAAGCTTCCATAAGAGTGCAGAAGAAGATTAGGCCTATCTTATGCTTCCATGACAGTTCAAGCTCTCAAACCGGAAGATTATCAAAATAGGGCAAGCTTTTGTGAAGACATTCTGATCCGTATCCAAGAAGATCCGAACTTTTAAAATAATAATTTGGACAGACGAAGCTAAATTTTCTAGGGAAGGCATTTTCAACAGAAAACCAACATTTCTGGGCAGACCAAAATCAAAAGTTGTTAGAGAAACGGATTCCAAGAAATGTTTAGTTTCAATGTTTTTGTCTTTTGAAAGATAATAAAATAAGTTATTATATTTATGATGAATCTTTGAACTCTCAAAAATATCTCGAAATTTTAAGAACGGTAGTGAACAATTTCTTGGATAATTTAACATTAGAAGATTATCGTACCTGCTGGTTTCAACTGGATGGAGCACCAGCTCATTGCTCTAGAAGTAACTGAAGAGTTGATCCAAATGTTCGAAGATCGCTGGTTAAGGCGGTTAGGACCATGGAATTGGCCTGTGAGATCACCCGACCTCACACCTCTTGATTTTACTTGTGGGGTAATTTGAAGAGGAAGGTTTATATGACGCCGGTACTCACGAAACAAGACCTGCGTCAACGAGTTATCAACAGAGATAAGGGCCACAATTTCATCAACGATTATTCGTATTCTGAAATGTTTGAAACCAACGGTCGTCATTTGAAAATTTTTGTAAAGGCTTTCTAGTTTTGTTAATTATTGTTTGATATTATTTACATTACGATTCATGTTTAACTGAATTTGTTATTTGACGTTCTTTTTTATAAATAACAGTAGGTATTAATAATTATTGAAATTATTGTATAATCGTACAAACTTTCTTTTGTCCATTGGTAGCAAATTAGGATACATTTCGTTGAACTTCCTGTATGTTCTCGCTATAATTTGGCCACATTGTCCATGAAAAATAAATAGTTTTATCAAAACTTGAATTGTGTAGTAATTTCTGCTATTTTGATCCTTTTCAAATTTCTCCCGTTAATAAACGCCGAATGTTTTATTATTAGTGCACTAATTGTGACAGAAAAGACAGAATAGTGCGATTTTTATAGGAACATGTTTCTATTTCAAACCTTACTGTTTAGGTATAGGAACATGATATATCATTTTAAAGGGACTTCAATTGTCTATTAGAATATTCGATAATATACAGGGTGTCCTATTTGAAATAATGAACTTTTCTGCATTTTGTACCTTGCGAAAACGTAACGAATTTCGAACGACCCTGTACAATATGGAACCAATTTATTCAGAGAGTGCATCCAGAATTTCTACAAATTCAAACACCACAATAATGATCATTCGATTGGAACCATGTTTTGGTTAAAAATAAGGAAATTAATTAATTACTCAAAACGGTTGAAGATAGGTATAGGAATGTGAGGCAAAAATAATTTAAAAAGTAATAGTGAACCCAAAATGTACTATCAAAATATCAAAGGTGATGCCACTTTTCCACATACGCGACAATTTCGCAACGCTGAAAATATTTTAGATCGATACATCCGAGACAGCCATGCAAAGGACCAAATTTTCAAAAAGATCCCATATATGTCTCGTTTTCCGTAAACGTCTAAGGTACCATCGACGTAATCACCCTGTATAAAATATTTCAATGCGTTTCAATAAAATGTATCGTTATCAGGAGAAAACATATACGTAAAACCATAAATACTTAGTTATGGTATTATAATACTTATCTTTTTGGTTTTTTATACGGTATTTGTATATTTAAGTTATACAATCTAAACGTTTCGATAACAATTAAAAATGTATAACTTAAATATACAAATGCACCATAAAAAGAAACCAAACAAAAATAAGTTATGGTGACAAATCATTAGGGAAAACAGCAAACTTTGTTCTTTAAAGGTACTTTCTGTTTATGTTTATACATTTTGAATGCTTCCAAAACATCCAATTTATCTTTTTTATTACAAAAATATAAAAATGTAAGGTTTTGGAAAGTTATTAGGTGATTATTTACTATTAAATGTTTGGCATAATTTGATTTGGCTGTGTTATATATTTGTATTTGTTCTTTGTATCTAATATCAAGATTCCTAGGTGTTTGTGCAATATAAACAAAATTACAGTATATGCAGTTTAATTTATAAATACCCGACTACAAAATGTCGCTAGGTGAATCTTCGGCATTAAATAAACATTCAAGAACAAGACTACTTTAAACTTTTGGTTCTTTTGTAATGTGTGACTCTTTCTGATATTCTTTGTCGGTTCTGTGTTAACTGGGTAAATGTTTTTGATAGACAATTTGTACTCTTGCTTTTAACGGAAGTGTCTTTTATGTTTGAAATGTAGCCATTTGCTTGTGCCATGACATTTCGTCATTGAAATTAATTTTATTTAATAGTAATAGCGTTACTTTATACAAAATACATAATAATGAATTTGATATATTTGACACTAATGTTAGACAAACTGTCAGTTACATCAAACATAAAAAATACAAATGTCCATAGGTATTGAGGTTGAGTTCTGCTTGATGTGCTGAAGCGCAACGCCAAAAGCGTTCTTGGTGTCGGAGTGTGAAATTCGGGTAGGGGGTTCGTCATCATCGCCGTTCTAGTCCTCATTCAAAGTTTCTTCACAATTATTTTCCAAAACAGCGACAATAATCTGGTCGTCAGTGAGCACTTCACTGGTTTCACATTCTTTGTCACATTGGGGAATCCACTCTACAACTTCACTGGCAGGGACATTCACTTTTAGAGATCTTAAACGATTGTCTGCGTCTTGTTGTTTTGCACGTTTTCGATCTGGTCACTTTCGGTCATAACTTCCGGCCAAAGCTTACACTAAGATTTTCGCAGCGTGTGTGGTTACAGTTCCTCCGATAACACAATTGTATAGATAGCACCCTTGATGTTGAGGGATGTGACAGCTTCAAATATATTACAACCTTCTTCGGACTTTTCTAAAATTGTACTTTCTGCGATACCACCTCTTTAAACATTCTATCACTCCCTGATCCATTGGTTGGATAAGAGATGTGACATTTGGTGGAAGGAAAATAGGTTTCACTAACTCCTCCTTTGATGGTTGTGATGGTGCGTTATCCAACAGCAATAGACCACGAACAGGGAGCTTTTCAATAGATGGATCTAACTCGTCGAAAAACCATGGTTTGGAAAGATAGCAGTCATCCAAGAAGATTTTTGATTGCGGTGATAAACCGACAAGGAAGATAAGTTTATGTTCTTGAATGCCCTAGGCTTTTTAGATTTGCCGGAACAAACAAAAGAAGCAGCATTTCTGCAAGGTTAGCCTATCTTTTATAAAGTTCGTTCCTGCCACGGTTTCAATTTGATGCAGCGAGCATTTTGTTTGACAGCATTTTAAAGTCTCGTCTATCTTATAGACTTGGCAAGCTAAAAATTGATTTTCTTCAACAATTTCTTGAAACTTCATACAAAACTCCTTAGCCGCCTCGGCAGCAGCAGTTAGTTTTTCACCAGAAATTGAAACAAATCCGACGCCTTGACGGGTTTTCCAGCGATGAATCCAGACTGCGAACCCACTTCCAGCTTCTAGTTTTTGTGCAAGGCTACTGCCTTTTCTTTTATAACAGGCCCAGATATCGGGGTTTCTTTCCTTCTTTCTTAGCAGAACCACATTCACAATGCGTTGTCAAGCATTATAGGCTTTTTCAACGTTTTGCGATTCTTAGGGGCGTTTTCACCATCTATCGTCATTATATATAATTCAAGGTCTTTTCTCAACCCTTTTATTGTCGTAACGTCTACATTGAGCTACTTGGCATTTTTTTTTAATTAATATTTTTCCAGTAGTAGTACTGAGGCACTTGCGCCATCTTGGATTTTGACGTCACAAGACCGACCGTGTTTTTCCACCCTTATTTTTACTGCTTACGTGTAGGACGTGTTTTTCACATGATGTCTGAAGTATTAACATAACCACACTCTAA
>JARFJB010001987.1:747500-750000 GCA_036346205.1 Vesta saturnalis
GATAATTTCAGATATAAAGCCACGCTTAGAACATATCCTTGAAAGGAAGTGCGGTGCACAAGGAAAAACTGTAAATGTAAAAGGCGCTTATACACCTAACATTGAAATGAAAGAAGCATTTACTTGTATTGCAAACGCAATTGGCAAAGCAGGGTATACCGGAAGAGTTGATCTAGCAATAGATTCAGTAGGATCAAAATTATTTAAAACTGGTCAATACGACTTAGACTTCAAAAACCCCAATTCTGATCCGAAACAATGGTTATCTTTTCAAAAATTAGAAGAGACTTATGTAGAATTTATGAAGAAGTTTTCGGTTGTATCAATTGAAGATCCTTATTATTACGAACACTTAGAAGCATGGAATCAGCTTTTAGAAAATAATCCGACTTTACAAGTTGTTGGTGACGAACTTACTCTTAGTAATCCACATAAGATACAAGAAGCTGTGAACGCAAACGCTTGTAATTGTGTACTTATAAGAGTAAGTCAAATTGGAACAATTACTGAAGCTATTGATGCACATTTAACGGCAAAGATGAATGGGTTAAGTAGTATGGTTGCTGATAGTTTGAATGAAACTGAAGACACTTTTTGTGCTGATTTAGCTGTGGGTCTTGGAATAGGTCAAATAAAGATTGGGGGAACTTGTAGATCTGATAGAGTGTCTAAGGCTAATCAACTATTGCGAATCGAAGAAGAACTGGGTACTAAGGCTATGTACGCTGGTAAAGCGTTCCATCGTCCTATGTGAGATATATACGCGTATTTAAAAATAACGTTATTAAAAAAATTAAACTAAATTGAAGGCATATAAATTCAATGAGTGACAAATTTAAAAAGAAATGTTAATTTTTTTAATCATGTACATTGACAAAAAACCAATAATAAATATATTCTTATGTAGTAAAATAATAACTTAATAACGTAATTCTCTACTATACTTAGATGGCATATATATATATATATATATATATATATATATATATATATATATATAGGGTGGTCTAGAACTAGCGTTAAAAATTTTTTGGGTGATAGAACAACATAAAAATTCCATTTTTTATTTATGTTTTGTATTTATTGTTTGGATACAGTTTTTAAGTGGGTTTGGATCATTTACTCATTGGCAGTGATCTCAAGATGTCGTTTTCAAATCGGAAATATGTGGAATTGCATCTGCATCTGTGTATGATACCTTATCTCATCATATGGTGGGCTTTAAGAATTAACTGTAACCTTATGTTATAGCTATAATAATAAAAATGTTCATGCGTGTCTTTTTAGTTCGATGGCGTTGAATTATTATTTTTTTCAAACCACGTTTTACACTATCAAACTGGCATAACTGTACTTAAATGGTGACGAATAAAATATTATATCCTGCCTTCTGAAAGCTTAGATTTTGAAGCAGTTTTTATAGCATTTGCTACTGTCTAGCAACTTTTTTTAGAGAATTGTGTGTATAAGCTTTTTCCTTTTTTTTAAGAAAATGATAACTTCACAGTTCTAATCAAGTCATTTAGTGGTTGTGTAGATTCAGGCTAATTATAAGCTATCCCTCCTTACTTGAAATTTAATGTAGAATACAATAGTGGTAGTACAGTTCGAGGAATGTATCAAAATCTCCCAGAATTTCTAAATTTTAGGGTGAATGTACAATTTTTTTTTTTTTTGGAAAAAATCAGAATAATTTTTCTTTAAGTAGGTGTGAGATAAAATTTCTTTAATTGTGTATTTGAGTCACATTTATGTTGTTCTATCACCCAAAAAAATTTTAACGCTAGGTCTGTGTGTGTGTGTGCGTGTGTGCGTGTGTGTGGTGCGTGTGCGTGTGTGCGTGTGTGCGTGTGTGCATGGTGGTGTGTGCGTGTGTCGTGTGTGTGTGTGCGTGTGCGTGTGTACGTGTGTGTGTGTGTGTGTGTGTGCGTGTGGCGTGTGTGTGTGTGCATGTGTGCGTGTGTGTGTGTGCGTGTGTGTGTGTGTGTGTGTGTGTGTGTGTGTGTGTGCGTGTGTGCGTTGGTGTGTGCGTGTGTGTGTGTCGTGTGTGTGCGTGTGTGTGTGTGTGTGTGTGTGTGTGTGTGTGTGTGTGTGTGTGTGTGTGTAGTCGTCCCAAATTTGGCTTACATGTATTGCTACCTGGAAAGTTTTAGAGAGCTTTATCACAAATTTTAAGCTGCCTTGAGATTTAATTTATTCTAATAATTCATTTAATTTAATCAAAATAAATATAATTTTCTAGCTTCGTTTGGATTTTTGGAAGAAGTCTAGGATACTAGTTTCTTTAAACTTCAAAATTGGAAATTATTGTTGCTTTCACAGTAGGCTTTGATTACTCACAGCCGCCATCATGAAAGAAAATAATGCCTAGTGTTGTCATTATACCATTTCGGGCACACAAACAATTTTTAATTCCAGGTTCGTCAAATGTACGCAACTCCATCCCTCAGGAGATTGCCCTAGAACTATTAAGGATGTGTAAACTGTAATGGCAATCATC
>JARFJB010001987.1:755000-762500 GCA_036346205.1 Vesta saturnalis
GTCTGTGTGTCTGTGTGTCTGTGTGTCTGTGTGTCTGTGTGTCTGTGTCTGTGTGTCTGTGTGTCTGTGTCTGTCTGTGTGTCTGTGTCTGTGTGTCTGTGTCTCTGTGTGTGTCTGTGTGTCTGTGTGTCTGTGCGTCTGTGTGTCTGTGTGTCTGTGTCTGTGTTCTGTGTGTCTGTGTGCTGTGTGTCTGTGTCTGTGTGTCTGTGTGTCTGTGTGTCTGTGTGTCTGTGTGTCTGTGTGTCTGTGTGTCTGTGTGTCTGTGTGTCTGTGTGTCTGTGTGTCTGTGTGTCTGTGTGTCTGTGTGTCTGTGTTACTGTGTGTCTGTATGTATGTGTCTGTGTTACTGTGTAACTGTGTGACTGTGTGACTGTGTTACTGTGTTGCTGTGTGACTGTGTGACTGTGTGAGTGTGAGTGTGATGTGAGTGTGAGTGTGAGCGTGGGTGTAAGTGTGAGTGTAAGCGTGAGTGTGAGTGTGAATGTGAGTATGAGTGTGAGTGTGAGTGTGAGTGTGAGTGTGTGTGAGTGTGACTGTGTGTGAGTGTGTGTGTGTGTGTGTGTTTACATAAATAGACTCTTTTTTATCGTTGACACTACGCTCTGATAACCAAAATGGTAAACTATTCTGTAGACCCAAATCGTGGTAAGTATTCATTATTATTATTATATTTTATTATTATCATTAACTTTATACATTTTTTATAAAAGCAACACTTTTACAAAAATTCGTGCGTACAGCTAGAGGTTGCTGCTCCACATTGCGAAAATTACACTCCACTACAACTGCCATTTGGTGTGACGAAGAATATTGTTATTTTTTTCATTCATTCATTTGTAGGTTTAACCATTACAGTTATTGTTTTACATGTAAGAAACTATTAAAACCTTTTGCTCTTGTCACTTCTGCTATAAAACCAAGGATATAGACAACTGTAGACAAACCAGCGGAAAAAGGCACATAGGAACACAAACAAAGGGAGGCCCGGAATAGTGGTAGGACTCAGGGTCAAGTTGCGTAGCCTTGGCGCCTTCCTATGCTTTTATTAGCTTTTCCAGAAATACACCTCTAGATGGCACCACAATCGACCAGTCCTATAGGAAGGTGTGGGGCCTTCATTATTAGAATACTATTTCAAATTTTAAGTTCCGGCAAGGAGCTAAGCCCCGAGAATTAGTTTACGAGCCCTATAGGTGTCCTACCAGATAATATAGGCCCCCCCTTTCTTATAATACTATTTCAAATTTTAAGTTTCGTTGAGATAACGAACAAGGGGTCCGTTTTCAAGGTTGAGCCCCAGTGTAACTAATAAAAAAATTGAAATTAATAATTATTTTGTTTGGGAAACCAACTTCAACAAATAGAAATTGTCGGTTAAATAAAAAGGTAAGATTGCACCTCGGTCTAGCTCAACAACGTACATTACTTACGAAAGTTACTGTAGATAGAGAGTTATTTTCTTTATCAGGTCGAAAGAGAGGCAGAGGTAATTCTAAAGCTATTACCAGTAAGCATAAAGTCAGGCGCCACTCAATTTTTATAGGTTAAGTAATTAAAATACAACAAAAATTGAGAAAGTTATACTTTAATACCACATGTAATCTTAATGAACAAAAAAATAGCTACATTTATTTGTATATTTAATAAAACAAAATAACATCCGCTGGTTAATTCCAGCATAAAAGCAAATAAAACAGTACTTAACCTTCGTAAAGCTTTCCGATAGCAAACTAATTCTGAATTGACACAAACTATTCTTAACATAACACGTATCTTTACGTAGAATTATTTCAAAATAAAAGATGATTGGAACTGTATAACTTCAACGTAATAACCAAGTTTAGTTAGACGTGTGTCAATTCATGTAAGGTTATGCACTCAAATGTTTATCTTAGAAAATATTAACCGAAGTCAGCTGTTGTCTTTTCATTACAACAGTATAAAAATTTCCGAAACAATATTAGACCAGCTTAACTGTAATGTTCGTAAATCAATCTGCACTAAAAGAATATGTACTTACTTGTTTTACACTCAAAACAAAGTTAATACATTATATCGAAATGAATTGCGGTTGAGAACTTCATTTCATGACAATATGATAAACAGCAGGTAAAATAAGCCATTCTCAATAGGTAAAGGTAAACGTAATGTATGCCCGAACCTGAGCAACCAGTACAGATGTGTTTAATGAAACGGGCTTAACTAACAGCAGGTGTAACGTGGTTTGGCCTCATATTTAATGACACAAAAATAAATGGTATCTCCGATTCAACTTCTCTTCAAAAGAAAGTTGCATCATCATGAACGCCAATTCTTTATCTCGTGACGTCATCCATCACGCTTTCTCCATATATCATCAATTACAGACAATACGAAATTTTCTAACTCAAGGAAGGTTATCCTTGTTACATACAATAAATTAACACAGAAATGTAATTAACAGCAACTGTATACCGTGTGCAGAGAAGAAACTTAAGATACGACATGCATTAGAAATCGGAAGGAACGGAAATGAACTCAGATTCGCCTTGCACATAAAACAGCATTAATGTAGCAAAACGCCCATTATAGATAATACAAATATATACACGGGTATTCGTAATTACACTCACTAAGGAGAAAATATCGTCATATCCACCAAAATTTAATTACTGAAGGAAAAAAGATACCTAAATATACCCAAGTAATGGAAATATATTTACAAATAACAACATGAATTCAAAGCTTGCATTAAGTTAACGATAGCCAAAAATTGGCATGTTATAATAGTTAATAGTGGCTTCAGACGGAGCGCTAACTGTCGGAAATGGAACCATAGCGCAGCCTCATCTGATAGAAAAAAGAGACCCATGATGGCGCTAAGTTTTAGTACAACCATATGGTGTAGGGACGACCAGTCAGATGGAAGCTGCGACTGCGTGCCACGAATCAGATTCAGGCTATGGGGTGGAGGTGGGTGGAGTCTAAGGACCAATCAGATACCAGAATCCAAAAATGGGCGGAGCCTACACTCTGTCCCCCACTCAAATCATGCAACCTGAAACAGTATGCGCGAGTCAGAACTAATCAGGTGCAAAGATCCCTTCAGTTGCCTACCCTCCACAAGCTAGATTGCCAGAAAAAACGTAGTTAGGAGTTAAAAATGCCAAAAAGACCCTACATACGTCATATAGGGACTGAAAATGGCGCGGAAAAAGTGTGGAGAAATGAGTGTTATCCATGACGTAAGGGAGTGCGAGCATAACGTCACAAAGAGTGGTGGAGGAAAGTACACACCCACATCACCTACATACACCCACACACATATACACACACGCCCACTCACTCCCATACACACTCACACACGCCAACACACGCACACACACTTACACACCCCACACACACATGCAAACACGCACGCACACACGTGCACGCACTCGCACACGCACACAAACGCCCGCGCACATGCGGACGCCATACACCCCCATATGCACGCAAGCATGAACATACACGCGCACACACACACGCGCGCGCAAGCACCCACGGAGGCCCACGGGCGCACATACACGTCATAAAAATAAGATTTCGGCTTAGCTTGCAAGCGTAGATAGTGAAAAATGTATATTGGTTGGAAGAAAATAAAACAAGAAAACTTGTCACGTTACTATTGTATCACACATTGAACCAAAATTTTACACTTGCCAAATTCTACATTAAATACACTCCATTCTCCTAATTTACAATAATCGTGCAGCTTGCCAGTTTCTCTTCAAGTAAAAAATTTACATTAAAAGTCAACTTTACCTAGCTTACATTAGTTTAGACGTTTAGACACACTGGTGAAATTCAACATATTCGTGAAATAATCAACGTACCATTAATCACGTTACGTCAAATCATTTGTTTCACATTTTCCATTGAAAGCAAAAAAAAAAAGTATAAAATTCTTGTAAAATAAATAAAAGGCTTAAGAATTGCGGTAAAAAATGCCCATTAAACATTTGCATGCTCGTCAAATTTTAGACGCTAACGGTACACCAACTCTAGAAGTTGATTTAATAACTGATCTTGGATTATTTCGTTCACCTGTTCCATCCGATATCCCAAATTCGCGAGCCGCTGTACAACTTAAAGATGGTGAACCGTTACAGTATAATGGACAAGGCGTTCTGCAAGCTGTCACAATAGTAAATGAGATAATTGGACCTGCATTACAAAAATCAACATTTGAAGTAACACAACAAAGGCAAATTGATGAATTCCTTATTAGACTTGATGGTACTCCAAACAAATCAAATCTTGGGGCTAATACTATTTTAGGTGTATCCCTTGTTGTTGCCAAAGCTGGTGCTACAAAACGTGGTATTCCTTTATACAGACATTTTGCAGATCTTGCAGGAAATAACAATTTAATCATTCCAACGCCAGCATTTAGTATTATTGGAGGTGGCGCAATAAGCTGTAATAATATTCCAATAGAAGATATCATGATTCTTCCAACGGGCGCGCATAGTTTTGAAAACGCCGTAAGGATAATTTCAGATATAAAGCCACACTTAGAGCATATCCTTGAAGAGAAGTGTGGTGCACAAGGAAGAACTTTAAATGTAAAAGGCGCTTATACACCTAACATTGCAATGAAAGAAGCATTTACTTGTATTGCAAACGCAATTAGCAGAGCAGGATATACCGGACTAGTTGATTTAGCAATAGATTCAGCAGGATCAAAATTATTTAAAACTGGTCAATATGACTTAGACTTCAAAAACCCCAATTCTGATCCGAAACAATGGTTATCTTTTCAAAAATTAGAAGAGACTTATGTAGAATTTATGAAGAAGTTTTCGGTTGTGTCAATTGAAGATCCTTATTATTACGAACACTTAGAAGCATGGAATCAGCTTTTAGAAAATAATCCGACTTTACAAGTTGTTGGTGACGAACTTACTCTTAGTAATCCACATAAGATACAAGAAGCTGTGAACGCAAACGCTTGTAATTGTGTACTTATAAGAGTAAGTCAAATTGGAACAATTACTGAAGCTATTGATGCACATTTAACGGCAAAGATGAATGGGTTAAGTAGTATGGTAGCTGATAGCTTGAATGAAACTGAAGACACTTTTTGTGCTGATTTAGCTGTGGGTCTTGGAATAGGTCAAATAAAGATTGGGGGAGCTTGTAGATCTGATAGAGTGTCTAAGGCTAATCAACTATTACGAATCGAAGAAGAACTGGGTACTAAAGTAAAGTACGCAGGTAAAGCGTTCCATCGTCCTATTTAAGACACATGCGCGTATTTAAAAATAACGTTCTTCAACAAAAAAAAAAGGAAACTTTAAAAATATTACTAATTGAATGAAATATAAATTCACTGAGTGACAAATTTAAAAGAAAAAATGTAATTTTTTTAATCGTTATGTACAATGATAAAACATCCCAAAAAACAAATAATAAATATACTTTTATAATAATGTAATAACCTAATAATTTTTTCAAATAGTAGCCACCCCTGTAACTTTTGAACTGATCGTTAGAGTTTGTTCAAATTTTGGTGGGTTATATTAGTACCGGCTTGGGATATTTTACATAAAAAAACAATATGGCCGACTTCCGGTTTCACCGGAAATTACACCAAAACTTAAATGGAACACCCTGTATATTTTTACATATTTGGATTCTAGTGCTTCGAATACATAGAATTCATCTGTCAAATATCAACTCAGGCGCCATTTTAATTTAATTTTTTTAAATATCTTTTTTATTTTAGATCATTATGACGTCATCTAAATTATAGATAATTGTCGTACAATTACCCCCCACAATATTATTTTTGCTAATAATTAATTTTTGTGAAGTTTGTTAAGGATCAAATTTAAAAATTACGATTTTCTAACTAAAATTCACTGTTCCTAATAGAAACATGCATGGACCAACCTGTATATTAAATAGCTCTTTCAAGTACTAGTAAAACGATATGCCTAGTAATTTCCTTAGTTCCTAAATAAAGCAGTAATTTTCTAATTTTTATTAACACAGCAAGCTCCTAAAGCAGACTCTGTCAAAGTAAAATGGTGTTTGAGTTGACATTTGCAGATGAATTGTATGTATTTAAAGCCGTAGAATCCAAACATGTAAAAAAATTTAGGTTGTTCCATTCAAATTTTCAGCTTTTGTGTCATTTCGGGAAGTCGGTCATCATTGTTTTTTTATGTACAAAAATCCCAAACTGGCTCTAATATAACCCGTCAAAACTTGAACAAAATCTAACGACCCGTTCAAAAGTTACAGGTGTGGCCTCTATTTGATTTACACCCGGTATACTTAACTTTTCCATTACGCAATACGATTATTTTAATGAAAATTAGAACTGTTGCAATATATATATATATATATATATATATATATATATATATATATATATATATATATATATATATATATAATGTGTCGTAAAGGAAGAATAAATTCAATATATCGTAAGCACAATTTTTTTCAAAAATCGCTCGGACCCGTCGATTTTATATTTTTTCGGGGCATATTTTTCGAAAAAAAAAATTTTATACAGGGTGTCTCAAAAAAGATTTGCTAAAAAAAATTTTTTTTTTCAAATTGCAACCCAATTTTTTTATTGCATTTTTGGATTACCCTTACAATTCTAAACATTTGTCATGTAGCATGTGCTATACCTAAGTCCAAGCGTTTTGGAGTTATTCGCATTCAAAATTTAAACCAAGATCACCCGATCTAACACCACTAGACTTTTTTTTATGGTATTTAAAAGCCAACCGGCAAATCTAGATGATTTAAAACAACGCATCCGTCAAGAAATACGTCGCATAACGCCCGAAATGGTTTGAAATGTGCAGCATGAATTTATAGATCGATCAGGCTATTGTCAGTTGACTAACGGAGGACATTTCGAACATTTGCTGAAATAAAATTATTTTTAAGTTTACGAATCTTTGTTTTTGATATAATAAAACGTTATAAAAATTATTTTATTTTTCGTTTTCTTCATGATCTTTTTCAATTTTTAAATTTTGAATGCGAATAACTCCAAAACGCTTGGACTTAGGTATAGACATGCTACATGACAAATGTTTAGAATTGTAAGGATAATCAACAATGCAATAAACATATTGTTGCAATTTGAAAAAAAAATTTTTGTAAATCTTTTTCGTAAAATATGCCGAAAAATATAAAATCGACGGGTCCGAGCGATTTTTGAAAAAATTGTGCTTTACGAGATATTGAATTTATTCCTTCCTTACGATACGTATATATATATATATATATATATATATATATATATATATATATATATATATATATATATATATATATATATATATACATATACATATACATATCATATACATATATATATACATATATATACATATACATATACATATACATATACATATACATATACATATACATATACATATACATATACATATACATATACATATACATATACATATACATATACATATATATATATATACATATACA